>ML663567.1:18120806-18247559 GCA_007570785.1 Antilocapra americana | reverse complement strand
CCAGGTACCCGGCGGCGAGCTCGCGCGCCGCCTCCGGGAGCGCGCCCGCGCCGCCGCCGCCGCGCGCCTCCTCCTCCTCCAGCCGCTGCAGCAGGAAGCACAGGGTCTCCACGCGCTCCGCGGACGCCTCCCCGCGGCACAGCGCCGCGAGCAGGGCCCGGGGGTCCCGGCTCTGCGAGAGCAGCGCCTCCGCCAGCACCCGCTCCATCTGCGCCGCGCGCCGCCTCCCCCCGGCGCCCGCAGGACGGCGCCGGCGTGCGCGGTGCGTGCGCGTGCGCGGCGGCGGCGAGCGCGCGCCCGCAGGCAGGGGCTTGCAGCTCCGCCCTGGTCCAGGGGCGGCGGTTTGGGCGGGCCCCGCCAGGATGGCCTGGGTGACTTTTCCAAGAAGAGGCGCTCTCGTTAAACGTGAATGTAGTGTTTACACCAACTCCATCGATTCTTGATTGGAGATTGGCCTGCCCAGGGGCTCGACATCATTTTAGAGTGCCATGAGAATGGGCCAGAGGTACGTTTGGAAGGTGCGCTCACCATCACCTAGGTTGCTTTTAAGAAAGAGCAGCCTGGCACCACCCAGAAAGACATCGATACAGTGGGTCTGCGGTGGGCTCCCGACAGCTGCTTAAAAAACAAATACTGAAAACACAAGAATGATTCGGAAGCCGTGCAAGCCTAGCAAGAGTGAGCTAGGGATAGAGCTGAAAACGAGATGCCCACGCCAGCACTGGCCGTCAAATGCCCAATCTGACTCTAGCGTGCACTTCTTCCCACACAATGCTTGTGCTCCCACATGCAGTCCCCAAATAGTTCATTTGTCTATTTTTTCTGCATTTCTGATAGCATCTACTGCTAAATACAGGAACAGAAAAACCTCACCTAACCATGCACCGTACTGGTTTGGTTTCTGGCTCAATCCTAGGCAGACTGAATCAGTGAGGTGGGTTTTCTTTGCCTTCCAACCACACCACAAAGATCTCTCCTTTAGTCCATGGAGAAGTCCCAGTTGCCCCCTTAAAGAGCTTGATGTGTAATAAACATGATGGATACAGTGTAATTTAAAGTTACTTAAGTTTAAGTGTATTTTATGCAATTTAAAGTTATTTGATTTTTACATTTTATGTTTCATATACCTTAAAGTTATCCAACATCATATATGCAAGATTTTTTTCCATGTTTCAGAGTCATTCGGTTTTCCATTGACTGCATGCAAAAAGGTTTTTACTATAAGTCTTCTCTGGTGACTCAGTGGTTAAAAAAAAATATGCCTACCAGTGCGGGAGATGAGTTTGGGAAGATCCCCTGAAAAAGAAAATGGCAACCTAGTCCAGTATTCTTGCCTGGGAAACCCCATGGACAGAGGAGCCTGGCAGGCTGTAGTCCACCGAGTTGCAAAAGAGTTGGACATGACTAAACAATGACAACGATTTAGGTTGTGTCAGTAAATATCAGTTGCCTTCAACGTTTGAAAAAAACATCAATTCCGGGACTTCCCTGGTGGTCCAGTGGTTAAAATTCTGTGCTTCCACTGCAGGGGGCACATGAGTTCCATCCCTGGCCTGGCAACTAAGATCCTTCATGCCCTGTGGCAAGGCAAAATAAATAAACATCAGTTTCCTTCAACATATAGTCTTTATATATCTATCAAAAATGGACAAAAGTCTTGAGCAGACTTTTAGCAAGTAAAGATAGGTTAATGTAAGCATCTGGGAAGGTATAGAGAATCATTATTTCTCACAGACATGCAAATTCAAGCCTCAAGAAATACCACTTCACACCCATCCGAATGGCTAAAATTTTAAAGACTGAAACCTCCAAAGGATTCTTAAGGGTTTCCTCTTCTTGAAACCCTGTCTTCCTCTAGTTTTCACCATATACCTTCGTTCTGTTTTTCTTTTTCTTATTTCCCCAAGCTGTTTTTTCTCCATCCTCCTCTTTCTAATCCTGACCTGCTCATATGGATATTTCAAGACTTAACATCTGTAGATTACTGTTCTTCTCACTCTCTAAAATTCCCCTGAATAGCTTCATTAAAACCTCAGATTCTACTACAATTTAAATTGCTAATGATGAAAAAAAAATCTAGATGTCCAGCACCAAATCTCTCCCCGAACACCAAACCTATCGACCTACTGCCTACTAGACTGAATGTCCCTCAAGACATCACTCTCAGTCTCCACTTTTAAGAAGGTCGCTTTATTATCTTAATTCTTTCATCCCTTCCCCCATCATCACTATCCCCACCAATGTATTTCTTCCTCTATTTTTCCTGTTCAGGGGAGTGGCCATAACTCATTCAGTTGCCCAAGTCAAAAAACCTGGGAGCCAAAATGGTATCAAGCCAAATTTTGGCTCACTTGCCTGGATGTGCAGTTAAGCCAATCTGCTGACATCAGGTGGCAGTGAAGTTTATTGCAGATGCCAAGCAAGGAGTCCAGGCAGCTAGTGCTCGAGAGGCTGAACTCACTGAAGGCTTCCAGGGAAACGTGTTTAAAGACAGGGTGAGGGAGAGAGACTGTGGAGTGTATGATCAGCTCGTGGACATTCTTCTGATTGGCTGGTAGTGAGGTAATCTGGAGTCAACATCCTCAACTTTCTTCAGCCTTGTGGTTCCTCCTGGTCTGGGGTTATGTGCTTGTGGGCAGCATGCCATTAACTTCTTCTACCTAGTGGAGGTTGCAGTATCTGCTAAACAGCTTAAGGAACATGGCCTAGAATATTACCTAAAGCCCATGAGATGGAACTAAAGGTCCCTGACTTTTTCGAGTGCCTAAACTGTTATTATTTTGGTTGCATGAGGCGGCATGCAGAATCTTAGTTCCCCAACCAAGGATGGAACCCATGCCCCCTGCAGTGCAAGTTCAGAGTGTTATGCACTGGCTCACAGGGAAGTCCCTAAACTATTGTTATTTTGTTTTGCTTAACCGTTTTCCTTTTTTTCTGCATTTACTCACCTCTCTGATTAAAAGTACTCTTTGTAACTCAGAGAAGGCCTGGCAGCCTAAAGTGTTTTGTTTTTTTTTTTTAATCAAGAGGCAGGCAGAGGACATAGTGGTGGGCTGTGATTTCTGCCTAGAAGGCCCCATAGGGTCTTGTTTGGTTACAAATAGATTTCCTCCTCTCTTCTTTGATTCCTGCATGTAATTGCTCCTCAAATCTCTCCATGAAACTCTCTAAATCTCTTAACTGTCCCCACCTCTCTGTCCTCCACTAATACCTTAGTTTTAGACTCTCCTCGTTTCTTACTAAGATGACAACAATAACTTCCTGCCTGAGTCACTCTCCACCCCAGTACACATGCCAAATTGCTTCGAGGATGACCTTCCTACAGTGAATCCACAGCTACCCATGGCCCCAGAATTATGGCTGCATTTCTTAGCACGACACCCAAGGTGCCCCTTGAGGGGCCCTGCCTACTCCTCAGCCCCCTTGTCCTCGTGCCCCGTGTACACTAGAGTTTTAAGTCCCCAGAACATACCGTGTGCTCTCACTGTTTTCTCAAAAGGCTTTCCCTCTTCAGGAAGACTTTTACTCCATCTGACTAGTTCTTTTCCTTTCAAGACACAGTTCACATTGTCGTCTCTCCAGGAAGTCATTTCTGTGTGTTTGTTTCTTTATTTTGAGGTATGCCATGCGACATACAGAGCCTTAGCTCCCTGACCAGGGATCGAACCTGTGCCCCGTGCATTTGGACCATGGAATCCCAGCAACTGGACTTCCAGGGAAATCCCAGAAAGTCATTCCTTGAACCTCACTCCCACTACCAACACCCATTCCACCTAGCTGCTGTCCCCCTTTCAAACTCCCCAAACATCCTAGAGTATCTCTTACACAGCATTTGTCACACAGTTGTAACCACAGGTTAACTTCTCTGTCTCCTCCCTCCTGTGAGCAATCTGAGGGCTTATTGGGGCTATGGCGGGGTCGCTATGGGGGGCTATGGGCTTCTCTGATGGCTGAGCACTAAAGAATCTGCCTGCATTGCAGGAGACACATGGAGACTCAGGTTTGATCTCTGGGTGGGGAAGATCCCCTGGAGGAGGAAATGGCAACCCACTATAGTTTTCTTGCCTGGGAAATCCCATGAAGGGATTTCCGTGGGAAGTCCCTGGCGGGCTACAGTCCACGGGGTCTCAAAGAGTCAGACATAACTGAGCACTCATTAATATTATATAGTATCATATCATATCATGGGCTATATCTTTTATCACACTAATCCCAGCATCTGCACCTCTGGTTGTATCACGCTCAAGAAAGGTTTATTCCCTACTCCTCAGTGAAGACCCCAACTATAGGGCATCTGTAAGAAGCCCTTCACAATGCCTTAATCGTACTTCTATCTTCCCCAAGCTTTCAATTGTGGTAATATCAATAGCTAACAGTCACTTATCATACTTAAAAAGAAGATATGGTAATATCTTTACCTATAAGACTATATTGAATTCTCAAAACAACTCAGAAATGAAGTGCTGTAATTTTTCTCATTTTACAGATGAGGAAACCGAGCAGGAAAGAGGGTAAGTACCTTGCCTCGGTGTCACACAATGAAAAAGCAGCAGAACTGACTCAAAGCTGTGCATCCTGCTACATTACCTCTAAAACATCAAGAATGCAAAATCTGCAATTGCAATTAGATTTACTGCCTACATAATCTGCACTCCCAAGGTCTAGGAATGTGGTAGGAATGAATGAATGAATATGTGTGCTTCTGCCATAGCTCATGATCTCCTTTTCAAATGAGGATTTCAGTTTTAATTTATTGTGTAGCCTACACACCAAATGTAGTACCAGAAGCATGGTAGCTACTCAAAAAGCATTTGGAACTGAATGAATAAGAATTCAGTATTTTATAGTGAGGAGTTATAAATTGATCAGTCGGAAAATTTCCAGGGACACTAGTTTATAACTAGTTAGTTTCAGGTGTACAGCATTTTGCCCTACCACATTGTAAGACTGGCTTGCCTTTTTGAAGTCTGAGGGCTTGTCAGCACTCAGAAGGTGCTCTGTAGAAACCGTTCCACATGCTGATGAACCTCTGATGTATTTGTTGCGGGGAGTGAGGAGGAAGGTGATTTCCCCATCTACTCCTTCACCATCTTGAAAATCTTCTCTGGGACATAATGACTCAAACATGAGTATTTGAGAGCGGAAGTCCTTGTTTCCTAGTTCAACATGCAACAATATGCTGCTTTGATAGGCAGAGGAGACCTGTGTGAGAAACAGCCGGTTACCCCTTTTCATTCCCATGAAGATGAGGGGTCCCGTGGGAAGTCATGTGTGAGAGGCATCTAGAAGAGTTTGCTCCCCCCACTCCTTGCAAGTTTCCTGTTTTGTCCATAAGTGAATTAGGATTTATGACTAGTTTTTTTTTTTTAACCAAAGTATAGTTGATTTACAATGTTATGTTAATTTCAGGTGTACAGCAAAGGGATTCAGTGATACATACTTGCATGGTTTTTTTTTTTTTTTTCAAATTCTTTTACCTTTTAGGTTATTGTAAAGCACTGAGTATACCAAAGCCTTTGACTGTGTGGATCACAATAAACTGGAAAATTCTTAAAGAAATGGGAATACCAGACCACCTGACCTGTCTCTTGAGAAACCTGTATGCAGGTCAGGAAGCAACAGTTAGAACTGGACATGGAACACAGACTGGTTCCAAATAGGAAAAGAAGTACGTCAAGGCTATATATTGTCACTCTGGTTATTTAACTTATATGCAGAGTACATCATGAGAAACGCTGGGCTGGAAGAAGCACAAGCTGGAATCAAGATTGTTGGGAGGGTGCTTGCTTCGGCAGCACATATACTAAAATTGGAACGATACAGAGAAGATTAGCATGGCCCCTGCACAAGGATGACACGCAAATTCGTGAAGCGTTCCATATTTTTGGAATGATATGGGAGAATGGCATTGAAACATGTTAATTATCATATGTGAAATCAATCGCCAGCCCAGGGTTGATGCTCGGGGCTGGTGCACCGGGATGACCCAGGGGGAGGGAATCGGGAGGGAGGAGGGAGGGGGGTTCTGGAGGGGGAACATATGTATACCCATGGCGGATTCATGTCAGTGTATGGCAAAACCAACACAATAAAGTAAAGAAAATTTTAAAAAAAAAAGATTATTGGGAGAAACATTAATAACCTCAGATATGCAGACGACACCACCCTTATGGCAGAAAGTGAAGAGGAACTAAAAAGCCTCTTGCTGAAAGTGAAAGAGGAGAGTGAAAAAGTTGCCTTAAAGCTCAATATTCAGAAAACTAAGATTATGGCATCTGGTCCCATCACTTCATGGGAACTAGGTGGGGAAACAGTGTCAGACTTTATTTTTCTGGGCTCCAAAATCACTGCAGATGGTGATTGCAGCCATGAAATTAAAAGATGCTTACTCCTTGGAAGGAAAGTTATGACCAATCTAGATAACATATTTAAAAGCAGATATATTACTTTGCCAACAAAGGTCCGTCTAGCCAAGGCTATAGTTTTTCCAGTGGTCATGTATGGATGTGAGAGTTGGATGGTGAAGAAAGCTGAGCGCCAAAGAATTGATGCTTTTGGACTGTGGTGTTAGAGAAGACTCTTGAGAGTCCCTTGGACTGCAAGGAGATCCAACCAGTCCATCCTAAAGGAGATCTGTCCTGGGTGTTCATTGGAAGGACTGATGCTGAAGCTGAAACTCCAATACTTTGCCACCTGATGCAAAGAGTTGACTCATTGGAAAAGACCCTGATTCTGGGGAGGATTGGGGGTAGGAGGAGAAGGGGATGACAGAGGATGAGATGGTTGGATGGCATCACTGACTCGATGGACATGGGTTTGTGTAGACTCCGGGAGTTGGTGATGGACAGGGAGGACTGGCGTACTGTAATTTGTGGGGTCGCCAAGAGTCAGGCACGACTGAGCGACTGAACTGAACTGAAAGCACTGAGTAGAGTTCCCTGTGCTATATAGTAGGAGAGAGGGCCGGTCAGCTGTGAGAGCCAGAGGTGGAGGATGGGGCACATCCCAGGAAATGGTCCTCAGAGACCACTGCCAGACACTCATGTCCACAAGGCAAAGCACAGGTGGAGTTTCTGCCTCAGAAGCACACACATGTGTTGCCTGAGGAAACACATGGGGCAGGCTTGGGGTCCAAGGGGTGCCAGAGAGAGTGGTGGATGGATCCATGGCTGTATGAGCAAGAGTAAAGAAGCTGAAGAGAAGGCAGGGGTGACTCTGACACGTGTCCACACTGGCACCTGGTTTTGATGTTGAAATAGCAACTAGTCTGGTAGAGCCACTAGGGAACTGTATGGAGTTTCCTCAAAGACCTAAAAATAGAGTGGCCATATGATTCAGTGACCCCACTGTTGAGCATATATCCAGGGGAAAAACTGTAATTCAAAGATATACATGCACCCCTATATTCATAGCAGCACTATTTACAATAGCCGTGACACGGAAACAACCTAAATGTCCATCAACAGATAAATGAATAAAGAAGATGTGGGATATAAGTACAGTGGAATACTTGTTTATTCGCTAGGTTGTGTCCGACTCTTTGCGACTCCATGAACTGCAGTACACTAAGCTCCCCTCTCCTTCACTGTCTCCCTGACTTTGCTTAACTTCATGTCCATTGAGTCAGTGATGCCATCCAATTGTCTCATTCTCTCTCACCCCCGTCTCCTCTTGCCCTCGATCTTTTCCAGCATCAGGGTCTTTTCCCAAGAGTCAGCTCTTTGCATCAGGTGGCCAAAGTATTGGAGCTTCAGCTTCAGCGTCAGTCCTTCCAATGAATATTCAGGGTTGGTTTCCTTTAGGATGGACTGGTTGGATCTCCTTGCTGTCCAAGGGATTCTCAAGAGCCTTCTCAAACACTGAAGTTCAAAAGCATCAGTTCTTCAGCGCTCAGCTTTCTTTATAGTCCAACTCTCACATCCATACATGACTACTGGAAAAACCATAGCTTTGACTGGATGGGTCTTTTTCAGCAAAGTGATGTCTCTGCTTTTTAATATGCTGTCTAGGTTTGTCATAGCTATTTTTCCAAGGAGCAAGCATCTTTTAATTTCGTGGCTGCAGTCACCACCTACGTTGATTTTGGAGCCCAAGAAAATGAAATATGACACTGTTTCCACATTTTCCCCATCTATTTGCCATGAAGTGATAGGATCAGATGCCACGATCTACCATGATTCCATGTATGCAATGGAATGCCACTCAACTATAAAGAGAATGAAATAATGCCATTTACAGCAACATGGATGGGACCTAGAGATTATTATTCTAAGTGATTCAGAAATAGAAAGCCAAATACCATATGATATCACTTATATGCTGAATCTAAAATAGAACACAAATGAACGCATCTGTGATACAGAAACAGACTCACAGACATAGAGAACAGACTTGTGGTTGCCAAGGCGGGAGGGGGTAAAGGAGGGATGGCTTGAGAGTTTGAAGTTAGCAGATGCAAACTATTATTATAGAGTGGATAAATTACAAGGTCCTACTATATAATACAGGGAACTATATTCAATATTCTGTGATAAGTTATAATGGAGAGGAATAAGAAAAAGAATGTACACATGTATAGCTGAGTAACTTTGCTGTCCAGCAGAAATTAATACAACATTGTAAATGAACTATACCTCAATAAAATAAATATTTTTTAGAAGTTTGGTGCACAGGGCTCAAGACCCCACTTAAAGACTTCTTGTCTGCACGTGTCTTACTCTGGAATGAATGGGCCGTGGGGTAACCCAAAACTCTGATCTGTCAAGAGGCCAACGTTTCTCTGGACAGAAGGTGGTGCTATTGTCAACGCAGCGTGCTTTTGCCTTCCTTTCCATTCAGTGTCGTTGTTGCACAGTGGAAGACAGCTACAGAAAGAAAGAAAAGAGCAATCGCAGAGCAAGATTTCAGCTGGAGTCTTCAGTGACCCTCTGAGGATCTAAGAATGGGAGCAGGCTGCTTGATAGAGTCCTGATTCTTGCTTTGTGATGTCTCCCGTGAAAACCCTTCAGAGAATCTCCAAGGAGAAAATTGCCAACACAGTCTCAGGAATAGGTTTGTATGAAGGACAACATCTAGACAACTCAAATCCCCTGTGGAGCTCAGTGTCAGACACCATTAGCTATTAACCCGATATTCATACTTTCTTCTCCCTCGCTCACAAAATTCCAGTTCCCTTCGAGATGACAGTATGTTAACCCCTGTGGCAAGGTCTCATGCTTATAAGACCCAACCATCCTTACAGTTAGGGGCGAGGGCTAGCTCTGAGTCCCAGTCTTGGACAATGAGACTGAGGTGGAAGTTGGCTTGGGTAGTCTGGGAAAGGTTTTTGGTTTTTTTTTTTTAAAGAGATGACACTGTTCGGTTTTATTTTTTTAATTTTTAAAAATATTTATTTATTTGGCTCTGCCAGGTCAGGTGGCACTAGTGGTAAAGAGCCCACCTGCCAATGCAGGAGATGTAAGAGATGCGGGTTCAGTCCCTGGATTGAGAAGATGCCCTGGAGGAGGGCATGGCAACCCACTCCAGTATTCTTGCCTGGAGAATCCCATGGACAGAAGAGCTTGGTGGACTACACTAATGGGTTGCAAAGAGTTGGATACCACTGAAATGACTTAGCATGTATGCACGCCAGGTTTTAGCTGTGGCACATGGGACCTTTAGTTTCTACATGTGGGATCTAGTCCCTAACCAGGGATTGAACCCCAGGCTCCCTGCATTGGGAGAGCAGAGTCTTAGCCACTGGACCATCAGGAACATCCCCATCTGGGAAAGCTTTTGTTTTCTGATAAAAGAGACCCTCGCTGCCTCATCCCTCCTCTACTCCTGTGCCTGAAAGCAGTGTGTTCTCTGCATCTCCAGTAGTCATCTCCAGACCACAAGAAAACACAGAGCATAGGGCAAACTCTGCATGAAAGGTGCAAAGAAAGAGACTGAGAGGGGACCTGGGTTCCTTGGAGGTGCTCAACCCATGCTACAAGTATTCATTTCTGGACTTACTGTTCTAGGAGAAAAATCGGCCCCTATCTCCTTAAGCTTCTTTTGTTGGTTTTTCTGTATGTGCAGCCAAGCATTCCTCCCTGATAAGAACTCCTACCCAGTTGTATATTATTTAGTATTATTAGCTCAGTTCATTTTGAGCATCTTATTCTTTCCACACAGAGGAGCCTCTTTCTGACCAATCAGCATCATCACTCCTGCCTTGAAACACACATTGGCTGGACCAAGCTCTGCTGGTACTTGCTGGTCCAGCAAAGAAGGCGGAGGCTACACAATTGGTTCTGGGCATCCACTGGCCTTTTTCCTTTTCCTAAATCCACACTCAAGGGACTGGTCAAGGTAAAGTTTGTAAGGACTGTCACTAGCATCTGTAGAATATGTACATGTTAGCTCTGCCCTTCTAGGAAAAAAAGATTGTTACTTGTGTTGGCCTAACTCAGAGATTCTCATCTCAGTACCCAGTAGGATCATCAAGAATCTTTCATCCCTGGGAGCAGCGTGTTCACACAGAATGTCTGGGCCTCCTCCCAGAGCAGGGAAACCAGAAACTTCAAGGGCAAGATGCAAGCATCCAAAAAACATTTTTTTTAACAGTGACATATGGAATCTTAGTTCCTAGACCAGGGCTTGAACCTGTGCCCTCTGCAGTGGAAGTGGAGAGTCTTAATCACTGGACCACCAGGGAAGTCCCACATGAATTTTTTTTAAAAGCTCCACAAGAGGGTAGAAGTGATGGTCTTGCTCTACCACCTACTCAGTCATTATAGATGTTCACAGGAATTAGGGGAGAGGGAGGATAAAAACTTTCAGGACAAGCCATCTTGTCAACACTCAGAAAACCACCCTGCTGAAGACAGATACTGTCTCATCTCCACTCAAGATGGCCTCACTCACTTGGAGACGCACAGATGGAGAGGTATGGGGTGCTGGGCAATTTACCAGCCTAACTATGAAAATGGATGGGATATGACTGAGGTCCCTAAGAAGGACATGCCCATACTGGGCAAAATACATCTGTATTTCACCCGAGATCCCAAGGAAACTGCCTTGAAATCCATCAACCTTTCCACCAGCATATCTTTTAAAAATAATCTAAGAATCACCCTTCCTCCCATCTTTCCTTCCCCTCTTGGTTTTTCTGCAAACAAAGTGGTCCTGCGTGGGTGTGCTTCCCTGGTGCAGTGATGGTAGGATTACCCAGGGGATGCTTCAATCCATGGGCTTGGGTATCACAGTTCCCATCAGATCCCCGAGTTTGGCAGGCAGGGAGTGCAGGACGAAGCCTGCTCATTCACTCTATTTGTGAGGCAGAATCAGAATTCTCAGGCTTTCTGTCACTGACAGAATTTCACTCTGCTGTGTCTGCCTTAGGGAGGCAGTGGCAATATATTCAGGCACAAGAGGATTCCTGTTAGATGATGAATTGTGATTCTGTATCCAGCAGCTCATCACTGCAGGAGAGGTTGAAGCCCAGGGAATTGTCGCCAGCAGAAAAGCCCTAGAGGGGCCTTCAACAGCTACATCTGCAATAAAGAAGGAGGTAAAACCCATTATGGCTGTCTTTATTTTTCTAGCCCACTGATAAGCGGTTGAACACTACAGAAAGCCCTTTACCTGCTTCTTTTAGCCAGACGTGGTCCTATCAGGCCAATCAAATTCTCACCGATCATAGCAGTGACTCAAAGAGCTTTTCCTGGAATACTGGGAATTTCCTTTCCTTGCTGGGTGAGTAGGAGACCTTACAGAGGGTTTGGCACATGGATTTAAATGTTTATCCTGGGTTTAGAGCCAGAAAACAGTAAGTAGATATTGCCGATTCCTCATTTGGGGCTGTGACAAGGCTCCAAAGGTGAGGTCTTGAGGCAATTTTCAAGATGTCACGTATTGGCATCTTATGATCGTTGTTTTTCCCGCTTAGGTAAGGCAGGACTGGTTTATACCGCCCAGAGCCGGCGCCATCAGCATCACTCACCTCTGCAGCATGGTTTTCAGGCTTGGTTCTGGATCTCCGGCAGGTCAGCACCATGCTTTTTTCCCTCACTTAAATGTGCTCTCTATTAGGTTCTCTTTCTTTGTAAATGTGCACATATGAGGTGCGATGATTAACCTTACATGTCAAGTTAGGTACCTATGGTTGAGACTAATAGTATATCGGTCTAAATTTGAGTGGGCTTCCCAGCGGGTGCTAGTTGTGAAGAACCCACCTGCTAATGAGGAGATGGGGGTTTGATCCCTGAGTCAGGAAGATCCGCTAGAGGAGGGCATGGCACCCCGCTCCAGTATTCATACCCGAAGAATCCCGTGGACAGAGGAGCAGGCTACAGACCATGGGGTCGTGAAGAATCAGACACGACTGAAGCAACATAGCATGCACGCACGCAGGCACACACACACGCACACACACACACACACTTTTGAGTAAAGCAGACTGCCTTCTCTAATGTGGGTGGGCCACACCCAGTCAGGTGATGTCTGACTAGACCAACAACCAAAAACCTTCAGACCCCTAAGTAAGAGGCAACGTTGCAACAGGCGGCCTTCAGACTTCATCTGTACCATTGGCTCTCTTGGGTCTCCCACTGCCAGCCCTCACAGCAGACTTGAACTTGTCAGCCTCCATAACTGTATGAGCCAGTTCCTTAAAATAAATCTTTCTCCCTATATTCTCATATCCTATTGGACTGTTTCTCTGGAGAATCATGACCAATACAAACAAATTCCCAAACATGTAATTACGTATGTCTGAGAACATTGTTTATTAAATGCAACGTTTATAAAGTAAGTAGGAAAAGATGTATTTGCTGAGTGTTTCAAGTTCATTTTAAAAGATTGTTGTAATTTTAAGTTGATAATCTCATATCTTTCTAATGATGGCTACTTTTCTTTAATTCAGTGTTTTCTCACCAGCTAATAAATATTTCAGTGTTTCTGAGTCTGTAGGAAATAGGTGCTCTTTATTTAATTCTTTGCAATCAAGTAATCAATCAATCAAGATGTATTTATTTAGTATTCATCCACTATATGCTCCCTAAACTGCATAGTTTATAAAAATCAGCATAACAAGGCAGATTTCTCTCACTCCCCAGGCTTCCCAAGTGGTAAATATTCCACCTGCAGTGGTAAATACTCCACCTGCCAATGCAGGAAATGCAAGAGACCCGGGTTTGATCCCTGCATTGGGAAGATCCCCTGGAGTAGGAAATGGCAACCCATTCCAGTATTCCTGCCTGGAGAATCCCGTGGACAGAGGAGCCTGGCGAGCTACAGTCCACGAGCCTACAAAGACTGAGTGACTGAGCATGCACACACACACCTTGCTCCCTAGGTTAAGATAAAAAAGGGGGGAGTGGGAGGAGGCAGACAGCCACTCAGCCTAAGGACATACAGGAGATACGCTAGAAGGAGGCTGATCTTTTCACTGTGCAGGGTGTATTGTTTTTTAAGGTCCTCTACCCAGAGAACAAATGAACAGACTTTGAAAAAGACCTTGCTCCCCCCACCCCCAACACACACACACACGGCATTCCACCCCTTATCCAGCAGCAGATGGTGAGAGCAGAATCTGAATCTAACTTCGGGAGGTCAGATCCAAGAGGAGGACTTTGGTGGGCAGGTGGACAGGGGTTGGAGAGAGGAGCAGTATGAGCCAAAATGTTTGAAAGGACAAAGAAACAGCAGGAGGATGGCAGCTGTCTGGCTTGCCAAATGTGCCCCCCCCCGACCTGCGTGCACGCTAAGTCATTTCAGTCGTGTCAGACTGTTTGTGACCCCATGGACTGCAGCCCGCCAGGCTCCTCTGTCCATAGGATTCTCCAAGCACGAATACTGGAGTGGGTTGCCATGCCTTCCACCAGGGGACCTTCCTAACCCTAGGAGCTTATGTCTCCTGAATTGGCAGGCGTGTTCTTTACCACTAGAGCCACCTGAGAAGCCCTGCCCCCATCCCGACCCACTCCCACCCAATTCCTTTTGCAACTGCAAAGGTTGCCTGCAGAGGAGATAAATAATCCTTGATCTTGTTTGCATTCAATTTGAAAACTCTAGGTTATTGGTAAACTAGCATTAAATCTAGTACTTAGGCAACTTTGTGAACAATTAATAATTAAATAAGTAATTGATTAGGCTCCGTGGGGTCTCAGTTACTGCACACGAGGTCTTCATTGTGTGCGTGGGATCTTTCATGGCTGATTCACAGACTCTCTAGCTGTGACACCTGGGCTTCAGTGGTTTCAGTGTGTAGGCTTAGTCAGTCTGAGGCATGTGAGATTTTAGTTACCCAACCAGGGATGAAACCCATGTCCTCTGCATTGCAAGGCAGACTCTTAATCTCTGGACCCCCAGGGAAGTCCCTGGGCAACTTCTTTTTCTATTTATAACTGACATGATGGAAACTTTATGTCCCTATGAATGGGCAGGGCCATAATTTTAACACGTGATCACAGTTCTCTGTGAATACAGGCTCCCATTGGTTAGGGACTATGGCAGAGCTTGGTGTTGCTTACATTAGTGAACCTTCAGTTCAGTTCAGTTTAGTCCATTCACTCAGTCGTGTCTGACTCTTTGCGACCCCTTGGACTGCAGCACTCCAGGCCTCCCTGTCCATCACCAACTCCTGGAGTTTACTCAAACTCATGTCCATTGAGTCGGTGATGTCATCCAGCCATCTCATCCTCTGTCGTCCCCTTGTCCTCCCACCTTCAATCTTTCCCAGCATTGGGGTCTTTTCAAATGAGTCAGTTCTTCACATCAGGTGGCCAAAGTATTGGAGTCTCAGCTTCAACATCAGACCTTCCAATGAGCACCCAGGACTGATCTCCTTTAGGATGGACTGGTTGGATCTCCTTGCAGTCCAAGGGACTCTCAGGAGTCTTCTCCAACACCACATTTCAAAAGCATCAATTCTTCGGCACTCAACTTTCTTTATAGTCCAACTTTCACATCCGCACTTGACTACTGGGAAAACCTTAGCTTTGACTAGATGGACCGTTGTTGGCAAAGTAATGTCTCTGCTTTTTAATAAGCTGTCTAGATTGGTCGTAACTTTTCTTCATGGCAGCAGTCACCATCTGCAGTGATGTTGGAGTCCTCCAAAATAAAGTGGACCTTAGATGTATGCAAATGTATTTACATTTTCTGGGGTCTTAGCACTTGTCACACCCCTGCAGATGGGACTGGAAGAAAGAATCCACATCAGTAAGGACAACTTGAAATCGGATTTGTTCACCCAGCAGATACTTGAGTCCCTGCAGTATGTGGAGGGCAGTGAGTAGTCCTGTTCTCAGGGAACTTCCAATCCAAAATTTTTTAATAAATAATTAGTCACCATTATGACATATGTAAGAGAAGCAAGAGCATGCTGAGAGCCTGCAACCAGAGGTCCCAGTCTGGTCTAGGCTAGGCCTGACTTCCTCATAACAGCTATGTCAGCTGGTAGCTAAAGAATGAGGGGAATTGACCAGTTCTCCTGGGGGAAACCCTGAGATGGGAGGGAGCAGAAATAAGGCCCGTGAAAGACTAAAGAGCGAGGGAATGTGGGAGAGAGATGAGGCTGGCCTAGTGGACCAATAGACTAAGAATTTCAGACCTGATTCTTGATGGGAAATCTCTGTAGGGCTTTTTGAGGGGAGAAGGCAATGTTGAAGGATGTGATTTGCATGTTTTAAAAGTCTAGCCATTATGTTGAAAGAGCAGCCCTACAGTTGAAATCATCCTGAAACTCCTTAACTCAGCATTCCAGGCCAATTTCTTTCTCTTTTAAAATTGGGGTAAAATACACATGGGCTTCCCTGGTGGCACTAGTGGTAAAGAAAACCCACCTGCCAATACAGGAGACAGACTTGGGTTCAAACCCTGGGTTGGGAAGATCCCCTGGAGGAGGCCATGGCAACCCACTCCAGTATCCTTGCCTGGAGAATCCCATGGGCAGAGGAATCTGGTGAGCTATGGTCCCAAAGAGTCAGACATGACTGAAGCAACTTAGCATGCACACACACAAAATATACATGACATAAAATGTGCCATCTTCATCATCCTTAAGTGGACAGTTCAGTGGCATTAAGTCCATTCACACTGCTGTGCAATCATCTTGCAAAACTGAAACTCTGTCCCTGCTAAACAACTCCCCCTTCCCCTTCCCACCCCCCACCTACCCCTAACCGGCATTCTGCATTTCTGTCCATGAATGTGACCTTTCTAAGGATCCCATATAAGTGGATTCATGCAGTGTTTGTCATTTCTGATTGGCTTATTTCACCGTATAGTGTCCTCCAACTTCATCCGTACTGTAACATGCGTCAGAATTTCCTCCCTCTTACGGCTGAGTAATATTCCTTTGTATGGATTTAACACACTTTGTGTATCCATTCATCTATTGATGGACACTTGGGTTGCTTCTACCCCTTGGCTTTTGTGAATAAAGCTGCTATGGGCATGGATGTACAAATGTCTCTTTGAGTCTCTGTTTTCTTTTTTCAAAATTAATTTTTTGTTGGAGTATAGTTGATTTACAATGTTGTGTTAGTTTCAGGTGTACAGCAAAGTTTCTCGGTATACATATACATACATCCTCTCTTTTCAGATTCTATTGCCATATAGGTAGGTCATTACAGAGTATCAGGTAGAGTTTCCTGTGTTATACAGTCCATCTTTGTTGACTGTCTATTTTATCTGTAGTAGTGTGTATGTCGATCTCAGTCTTCAAATTTATCCCTCCCCCACTTCCCTTTCCCCTTTGGTAACCATAGGTGTGTTTTCTACATTTGTGACTCTACTTCTGTTTTGTAAATAGGTTCATTTGTAGCACTTTTTGAATCCCTGCTTGCAATTCTTTTGAGTATACACTGCAAAGGCTATTTCTTGAACACCTTTTTCAGGAATGACACTACCCTCAACACTATGGGGGCTTAGAAAAATGAATATGACACACACAGTTCTTGTCAGCCCAATGTAGACAGGAAAATGCCTCCTCTTTCTCTCTGCAGATTTTGGTGGAGAGAGGAGGCATTTGGTGAAGTAGATAAAGAAGAGGTGGCTCATGTAGTTAGAAAGACAGGGCCGGGTAAGGGTGTTAGGTTAATTCAAGAAAAGGTAGTGATCATTGAAGAATTTGGGGTTTTTTGTTGTTGTTGTTTGCTTGGTTTATCGGTTGTTTGATTTGTTTAAAGTCAAATTAAAAACAGACAGAAAAACCTGAACTGATCTGGGATACAGAAACATGGTTTTGGAGTTCTTAAGCAGAATGAATTGGAGTGGCCAGAACTGGAGCTAGAGGGCCCGGATCACAGGCTATATGGCAGATAGCGCAGGTAAGAAAAGTATCAGGGCTTTAACGAGCGTGGTATCAGAGGGGATAGATAAAGACATTTTCCTTTAGAGTTTGTGTTAGTGTGTGAGTGTTAGTTGCTCAGTCACGTCCAACTCTTTGTGACCCAATGGACTGTAGTCCACCAGGCTCCTCTGTCCATGGATTTTTCTGGCAAGAATACTGGAGTGGGGTGTCATTTCTTCCTCTGGGGGATCTTCCTGACCCCAGCAATCAAACTTGGGTCCCCCACATTGCAGGCAGATTCTTTACCGTCTGAGCCAACAGAGAAGTGAGTCATGGCCAAAACTTATGTGCTCCTGGTCGATTTCAGAATGGTCTGGTCTCCGCCCACATGGTGCTTCTCTCTCAGAACCATCAGAGGGAGAAAGTCTTCCTCCAGGGTCTCATTCAGTTAAGAAGTATCTCTGTCCACTCCAGCCCCTGCTTCCTTGTGACTGGATGAAAGGCAGCCCCAGAGAGAGCCCAGCACACATCAGCTATCAGGGTTATTTGGAGCAGCATCTTTGAAGGACAGGTTCTCCAAGCAGGAACTCCCACCGGGCAACTCAAGAAGCCTCTGGGCAGCTCAGTCCCTTCAGCTATTTTTAGTGCGCCTTTTAGATTTAGAAACAGCAGCTTTCTGTAAAAACTCATTTTTTCTGCTTCCTTCAGGCAGAAAATTTCAATCCCAAACCTTCACACTAAATGACAAAGTGTTTGAGCATTCAACTGGCTTTCTTCCTTCTTTGTTACCTTGCCATCATGCCTTAAAGGATGTTAAAAGCTCCAAATCATACAGTCCCAGCTCAGGCAGCAGACAATTGCAATTCACGGGGTCCTTAACCATATTACGACCGTGATGTCAAGCTGAGGGGAGGGAGGGCAAAAATTGTACAGCAGTTGAGAGATACGAACCTCAATGCCCACCACTCCCAGAAAGTAGTACCCCAAGCTTGTACATGAACATGCTCTAAGTCGTCCTCAGATTCTGGGTTCATCTTAAAAGATTCATTTCCTTTAAAAATACCCTAGGGGAGTATGAGAAATCAAGTTAAAAAAATTCTACATTATCCTGCTCACATGGTGTTATTAACTTTTTTTTTTGTTTTAAATGGAGGACTTCCATGGTGGTCCACTGGTTAGTATTCTGCAATACCACTGCAGGGACTGTGGGTTTGATCCGTGGTTAGGGAATTAAGATCCCACATGCTCTGCAGAGTGTCAAAAAAAATCTGAAAAAATGGAGGCCTATGACAATAGAAACATCAATGTTTCATTTACTTATTCTTATTTGTGAAACCCACTGCCGAGAGTCAGATGGCTAACAAGTGTCTGTAGCTGGCTGCTCTCTGAAGTATAGGACATCCAGAAGTACAGGACACAGGCCAGCTACATGCTTAGCTGGGGGCAGGACATAAATTTACTCTTCCAATTTTTTTTCTTTAATTTTGAAAATTGTCAAACCTATGGAAAAGTTGAGTGAGTAGTACACCACTCAAAGACATCATATGGCTTTCATTTAGATTCACTGGTTGTTTATATTTTACTATATATACTTTCTCTTTTCTTTCTTTTTCCATATATATATAGTATGTATGAGAATTTGTGCACACACACACACACACACACACGCCAAGCCATTTAAAGTAAGCATGAGTAACCTATAAGCATGACACTCCACCCTAAATGCTTCAGTGTGTATCTTTTAAGAACAAAAAACATTGTCCTTTATAATCCCACTGTTATGAGCACACCCAAGAATAAGAACATCAATACATTAAGGGAAAGTTTTCAAAGAAGGAAAATGATGACGCTTATCCCAATATAGAATCAACATGTGTTAAAGATTTTATTGAAGTCATGATCAATGAGGGAACTGTTAGGATGTCACAACGAGTTCAAAAGAGAATCTAAAGAACAGGCACATTTGTGGATGAGGAAGGTTGAAAGGAATGAGCAAGTGGAGGCAAAGCTGGCTTCCTCGTGTCTAATGTGTGTGCATTCGTGCTCTGTCACATACGACTCTTTGCAACCCCATGTTCTGTAGCCTGCCAGGCTCCTCTATCCATGAGATTTTCCAGGCAAGAATACTGGAGTGGGTTGCCATTTCCTCCTCCAGAGAATCTTCTCAACCCAGGGAAGAGATCGAACCAGCATCTCTTACGTCTACCTGCATTGGCAGGTGGGTTCTTTACCGCTAGCCTCACCTGGGTAGCCCCTCGTTGAGTCTAAGGGAAGGATTACTTTACATTGCTCTCCATTTTCTACAACCTCATAAGCTGTAAAATAGCTCAAAGGCAATGAAAGATGCAGAGTCCCTATAGAGTCAGGATTAGATAACCCTGAGGTGTATACTCACCTGGCAAACTTGTTCTATAAAGGGTCAGGTAGTAAATATTTTCAGTTCCACAAGCCATGCGGCCTTTGTTATAACCACTCAACTCTACTGTTTAACAAAAAGTAACCATAGGTAATCCATGAAGGAATGAGTGGTGCTTTGTGTCAATAAAACTTTATTTATAGACCCAGGTGGCAGGCCATATCTGGCCCACTGACGGTAGTTTGCCGACCCTCCTCTAAAGAATGCTGTTTTCCACTGAAGCAGAAGTTATCTCCAACAGATACAAAAATAAGATGGTCTTATCAGTTGAACTGTGTCCCCCTTTACATTCATATGCTGAAATCCTAACCCTATCTCCACCCCTAGTCTCTCAGAATGGGACTGTATTTGGCGAGGTAATTGAAATGAGGTCATTAGGGTGGGCCCTAGTCCAATATGACTGGTATCCTTGTAAGAAAGGCGATTAGGACATAGACACATTCAGAGGGAAGACCATGTGAAAATACAGGGAGAAGATGGCCATCTACAAGTTAAGGAGAGAAGCTTCAAAAGAAATTTCAAGAAAATGAATTTCCACAGTTTAAGCCACCCAGTTTGCAGTACTTTGTTATACAGCCCCGACAGACCACCAGAAATGACTCACTTTTAAAATAAGGCTATCTAATCATGAGTCAAAGGAATAGGCTAGATTAATTTCTTGCTAAATTTGCTTTATCAAATGGATTATTCTCAAGATACACTTGAAGGTGGAGATGGGGGAAAAATTTCGATGTCAAATTTAAAATCTAAAAAAAATCGTAGTTCTTTCTTAAATACTCCCTACAATGTCAATATGTCAGTGTTCTTCAGATGTCCTCCAATAATTCTTATTTTAATTCCAGAGTTTCTCAAATTTGGAATGCCTTTTTTTTTAAATGATACAGTTCTCTTGTTTTATAAATAAGTTCATTTGTATTATTTTTATTAGGTTTCACATATAAGTGATACCATATGATATTTGTCTCTGACTGACTTACTTCACTTAGTATGATAATCTCTAGGTTCATCCATATTGTTGCAAATGGTGTTATTTCATTCTTGTTTAATGGGTGCATAGTATTCCATTGTATATACTAATATGTACCACATGTTTATCCATTCCTCCCTTGATGGCCATTTAGGTGGCTTCCATGTCTTGGCTATTGTAAATAGTGCTGCAGTGAACATTGGGGTGCATGTATCTTTTCAAACTAGGGTTCTTTCCAGATATACGCCCAGGAGTGGGATTGCAGGATGTTTAGTTTTTTTAATGATCTAAATAGACATTTCTCCAAAAAAGACATACACATGGCCATAAAGCACATGAAAAGATACTCAACATTACTGATTATTAGAGAAACACAAATCAAAATTACAATGAGGTACCACCTCACACTCTTCAGAATGGCCATCATCAAAAAGTCTACAAACAGTAAATGCTGGAGAGGGTGTGGAGAAAAGGGAACCCTCCTACACTGTTTATGAGAAGATACGGCTCTGAATAATAAAACCAGTATTCTTGGAGCAGGCTTTGCAAACACTAGTGTGGGCAAAAAATGAAGCAGATACTCTGAGAATGTAGAGAGGCCATGAAGCAAGCCTTGGGAAGTGTTGGATTCTGAAGGCTGGAGAAGAGAACCTAAGCGTGCTCCAGACAGTGGAAAGAAGGAGACTCTTGTGCCCAGGTCTGTGTGATCATGACAGGGACAGGAGGACCCGAGGGCACAAGATGCTGGATGGCCCAGAGCTGAGTGCTTTCTAAGGATCATTATCTCTGTTTCCAGGGGAATCTGAGACATCAAGCATCCAGTTGAGGAAGAACGAATGGAATTTAGAACACCTGGGCCTTGGTGTCTTCCTTCGGGATCCCCTATGATCACTCCCAACAGAATTTAAAAGCCCACAATAGACTCCTTTAATGGGAATACCAGACCACCTTACCTGCCTCCTGAAAAAACCTGTATGCAGGTCAAGAAGCAACAATTAGAACGGGACCTGGAACAACAGACTGGTTCAAAACTGGGAAAGGAGTACGTCAAGGCTGTATACTGTCACCCTGCTTATTTAACTTATATGCAGACTACATCATGAGAAACACTGGGCTGGATGAAGCACAAGCTGGAATCAAGATTGCTAGGAGAAATATCAATAACCTCAGATTTACAGATGACACCACCCTTATGGCAGGAAGTGAAGAAGAACTAAAGAGCCTCTTGATGAAAGGGAAAGAGGAGAGGGGAAAAGGTGACTTAAAACTCAACATTCAGAAAACTAAGATCATGGCATACAGTCCCATCGCAAATAGATGGGGAAACAATGGAAACAGTGGGAGACTTTATTTTCTTGGGCTCCAAAATCACTGCAGATGGTGACCGCAGCCATGAAATTAAAAGAGGCTTGCTTCTTGGAAGAAAAACTATGACCAACCTAGACAGCATGTTAAAAAGCAGAGACATTCCTTTGCCAACAAAGGGTCCGTTAGTCAAAGCTATGGCTTTTCCAATGGTTTTTCCAGTAGTCATGTATGGATGTGAGAGTTGGACTATAAAGAAGGCTGCCTGTCAAAGATTTTGAACTGTGGAGCTGGAGAAGACGCTTGAGAATCCCTCGGACTGCAAGGAGATCAAATCAGTCAGTCCTAAAGGAAACCCGCCCTGAATATTCACTGGAAGGACTGATGCTGCAGCTGAAGCTCCAATACTTTGGCCCCCTGATGCGAAGAGCCATGGAGAAAAGATCCTGATGGTGGATAAGATTGGAGGCGCGAGGAGAAGGGGACAACAGAGTACGAGATGGTTGGGTGGTATCACCGACTCAATGGACACGAGTTTGAGGAGGCTCTGGGAGAGGGTGAAGAGCAGGGAAGCCTGGCGTGCTGCAGTCCACAAAAGTGCTCCTTCCGTGCAACTGCTGCCGGTCAACGGGGTAAAAGCCCGGATGGAGCCCGCGGTGTCGGCGCGCGGCCACCAGGTGGCGCGCGGCCCCCGCCTGCCCCGGCGCTGGCCCGGGCCCGGAGGGCGCGTCTCGTCCGCGGCGAGCCCTGCAACGTCGCTACACTTGAGAGCGCTCCTCGGCGGAGGAGCGCGAGAAGCAGCGCGCGGCGCAGCGGTGCCCGGCCCGTCCTGTCCTCGCGGGGACACGCCAGCAGCCTTTCCCCTCGTCTGCAGCCTTTCGGGGCCTTCTTGCCCGTCTGTTCTCAGCGCTGGCGCTCGACGCGGGGAGGCCTTTGCTTCCATTTTGAAAGCACAGTCCTGCTGGCATAGAATCGGGGGGAAAAGTACCCCAAGACTGTTGATGAGGGCAGGCCGCCACGTTGCTGGCGTGCACACAGGCTCTGCCAGAACTTTGTTACTCTGGTATGCGGTCCGCTAACGCGGTGGGGTGGGAGATTTTGACGTCATCCCAGACCTCAGCCCCGCAGAGTTAATGGGGTTACTCATGCCGCTGGGGTGGTTACTGCTTGCCCAGAGCTGTGGAGTGAGCTGTGAGGCTGAAGGCCAAGGGACTCGGGCCACCCATGCAGTGAAATAATCCCCCAGAAATGCGCTGCCTGGAGTGGAGATGAACAGTCACTCCAGGGCATTTACTAAGTATTACGGGCAGTCATTCAGGCTACAGTTGGTTGGACTCGCAACACTGCAAACCTCACATTTGGGATACATTATGCAGATCCCAGGAAATAATCAAAATCAAACAATGGTCAAGTTCTGGGTCATAAGCAGTGAGGTCTCTTCTTATTTTCTGTTCCAATAGCAATGTATAATTAATAACCTAGTTTTTGACGGGAAAGAACATTTCAATACATGGGTGATGCTTTCAGAAGGGCCTCAGTGAGTCACTCTTTATTTCCTTCTTTCTTTCTCTTTATGAAGTAGGGCCCTGGGAGGGAAGACAAAGGCAATATTCAAATATGACCTACATTTTTGACCCAATCAGAAACTTGTGTGAATCAAGGCAAGCAAAGCCTTGGCACCTACTCTTTGTCTGGCACCCTGTCCCATGTCTGAAAAGTACTTTATTATTTCATCTTCCTGACAACCTGGCATTGGCCCAGGTTTCCAGATGAGAAACCTAGGCTCAGAGAGGTTAAGTAGCTTGCTAGAAGTCACACAGCCTGCCAGAAGTCACACAGCCAGTAAATGTGACAGCTAGAAAATAGACACAGGTATTTTTTACTTCAAAGCCTGGGTTTGTTCTCCTTCGCCAAGGCATTTCATAGACTCACAGAACCTTTGAGTTGGGAGAGGTCTGGGAGGGTTTAGAAAACCCTCTAAATCATGCATTAATCCCTTTCCCACCATTTTCCATAAATTGCAAATATAAATGTGCCTGGAATCGAAAGTTGAAGCTTAGAAATAAAAGCAAGATTTCAGAATGCAAACAGAGGGCCTAAATAAATGGAATAGATTTTGTTTCAATTTTATTTAAAAAATTTTAAAAAATGGATATGTACACACAAGTGTGATGGTCATAATATTCTCAAGGGCCCGTGTGCTATAATTAAAAATGATACAGAGGAATGCTACTATCTCAAAACACCTTCCTGAACCAGAAAGATAACATTCTGGTAAAAAGTTTCCCCTCTATACGGGATACAGGTAACTGTGTGGCATGAGGGTAGGCAGCTGGCCTCAGGCCACACAGCAAGTCAGTGGCTGAGCTAGAAATAGAACTGATGGCTGTGTGTCCTAGCTGTGCCCTGCCACCTCACACTTAGTCCCTTGTCATGACCAGCTCTGTGTGAATTTGGTAAGGAAACCCAACACTGAGTTTCAGTTTTCATTACACACCGGAAACTTGGCCTGAGATCACTAAAAAGTTCACTGTGGTTTGTGAACCTTTCAAGCAGATGGAGCCAGGTTTCTGCCAAGCGCCTGCCCCCGCCGATGCCGGGCAAGGGTGGGGGGGTACTTATGGGGCTGAGCAGGAACCAGGTACAATTCCATAGCCTCAGCAGTGCCATGTCCCAGGTACGAGCGGCCTGGGCTGACACTGCAGGCCAGGAGCCTCTGCAAATCACAGCTGCTGCAGTTTCTCTCCACTCCAGCTGGGGAGAGAGAGAAAAGGAGGCAATGATTTAGGAGGTGTGCATATTCATTTGCAAACAAAGTTATGGAAGTTGCTAGTGAGATTTATATTGGTAATTAAGTGATAATGGCTGTGTAAAGCTGCTTGAGTTGGATTCCTGGAAAATACTGGAGGGACTGAGGCTCTTTTGAGAAATGTCTTATTGTTTAGCATTTTCAGAAACAATTTGGGTTTCTATAGTACTTAAAAAAATGTACTGAAGTATAGTTGTTTTACAACGTTGTGTCAGCTTCGGCTGTACAGCACAGTGAGTTACCTATACATATGCATAGATCCCCTCTCTTTTGGACTTCCTCCCCATTTCGGTCATCACAGATCACTGAGTAGAGTTCCCTGTGCTAGACAGTAGAGGCTCATGAGTTATCTATTTATTCGTGCCTGCTTAGTCCCTCAGTCATGCTGAACTCTTTGAGACCCCATGGACTGTATCCTGCCAGGCTCCTCTGTCCGTGGGATTCTCCAGGCAAGAATACTGGAGGGGGTAGTCATTCCCCTCTCCAGGGGATCTTCCTCACCTAGATATCAAACCTGGGTCTCCTGCATTGCAGGCGGATTCTTTACCACTGAGCCACCAGGGACGCCCATCCATCTTACACGTCGTCTATATGTCAAGCCCAGTCTCCTAGTTCATCCCACCCTACCTCTTGCCCCTTGGTGTCCATATGTTTGTTTTCTATGTCTGTGTCTCTATTTCTGCTTTGTAAAGAAGACCATCTATACCACTTTTTACAGATTCCACATATATATATATTAATATGTAGTATTTGTTTTTCTCTTTCTGACTCCTTCACTTTGTATGACAGTCTCTGGGTCCATCTGTGTCTCTACAAGTGACCCAGATTCATTCCTTTTTGTGGCTGAATAATATTTCATCGTGTATTTGTACCATATCTTCTTTATCCCTTCCTCTGTTGATGTTTAGGATGTTTCCATGTCTTGGCTATTGTAAATAATGCTGCAGTGAACACTGGGCTGCAAGTGTGATCTCAGTACTTGGCGTATGCTGTACTCATATAGTGTTTTATGTCCACTAACTAGTAACTCCTCAAAACACCCTTGTGAGGCAGGCCACTGGGCCAGCCTATATTGGCAGATCCCAGAGGCAGACTATCTGTACGTGAGGCCTGGATTAGCTCCACCTACCCCTGTCCCAGGCCAGGGAAGGAGGGTCAAGAGGATGTCCTTCAGGTGACATGGCCAAGTAGGGAACGTCTTGTTTTGGTTTAAATCACAAAGACCCTCGATACAATCAGCTTGAAATTATCCAGTTTAATTGAGGGAATTAGGAGAACTCTGAAGAAACCAGGTTTCAAGACCATCCAGAGACCTTGAAAGAATTCAAGTTCAAATGACTATGGAAGACAGAAATGGTTCTCTTCCCTTGCTGGCTGGCAATAGTGGCCTGAATATCCGTGAGGCTGAGGAAGGGGAATAAAGGAGAAAAGTATTCTCTAAATATTCTCCAAAATATTAAATAGAGTATCAAATATATATAAATACATATGACACAAACTTTTATATAATTATGTTTTAATTATAGACTATAAGATATATACATATATTATGAGATATATGATATATGTTATAAATTTGTGTATATGATTTATGTCAATATAAATTATATGTAGAGAGAGGTTCGCTTGTGAGGACACATGTGTGCTCTGTAATGAGTTAGATCTCTTTCAGAAAACTGGACTGAGGTGTTATTTTTCTCCTTTCCTTTAATGGTGAAAGTCTAAATAAATATTCAGTCCCAGGACTAAGAGTGGAAGAAACAGTCCCCTACTTATGCTGGTTTAACTTAATGATTTTCCGACTTCATGACAGTTCAAAAGCAGCATGCAGGACTTCCCTGGTGGTCCAGTGGTTAAGACTCCACAGTTCTACTGCAGGGAGCATGGGCTCGATACCAGCTCAGAGAACTAAGATCCTGAAAGCTGAGCAGTGCAGAAAAAAAAAAAAAAAAAAACACCAACAAACCAATAGGCATTCAGTAGAAAAAGAAGCTCATATTTTGAACTGTGATCTCTCCCCAGGCTAGCGGTTTGTGTCGTGACCCTCCATCCTCGCTGGTGATGCTGGGCAACGAGCAGCAGCTCCCGATCAACCTCGTTGGCATGTGTGTTCACAGTTAATACATTTACAACCACTGTGTCCCCAGATAGCTATTTTGTTTTCCGCTCTCAGTACAGTATTCAACCAATTGCATGAGCTATTCAACACTTTATCATGAAATAGGTTTTGTGTTAGATGATTTTGCTCAACTGCAGGCTCACGTGAGTGTTCTGAGCCCGCTGGAGGTGGGCTGGGCTAAGCTATGATGTTTGGCTTGTTAGGTGTGTAAATATAGTTTCTACTTAGAGTATTTTCAATTTCCGATGGGTTTAAAGGGACGTGACCCCATCGTGAGTCAAGGAATACCTTTTGAATATTCAAGGTGAAGCTTGAATACTGAAAACCCCATCTTTCACAGGTTTGTCCCCATTCAGGGTTTTAAAATGCTCTTTCAGTTCTTGTGGCCATATGGGCAGGTTTGCAGGTATGTATGTTTGTACGATTTCCCAGGGCTGGTTTTATTACAGTGCACCTTGATTAAGTGAAGGAGGGTCAGTGTGACTCTTCCCATCCCATCTTTGGGGTGTGTATTTCTTGCCAGCATCTCTGAACGAACCCCATAGTGCAAGACTTGAGAGGGACTTCTTTTGGAGGCTGTGACAAGTTGAGGAATGTTCAGTGGAAAGAGGAGGTGGTCTTGCTGGATCCTGAAGCAAACCTAGAATTAAGGTCATGGGAGGGAGGGAAAGCAGTCCAAGAATCAGAACTCAAATGAGCAGGCTGATGCCCTATCGACTTGCCCATTCAACACTTGGTGAATGCCAACACGCTCAATTGACTCAAGATGATACTCATTGTTCTCAAAATATGAAGTGAAAATAATCTAAACTAATAACTGTTTCATCACACGTTAGAAAGTGTGACATGCTAATGTACCAGCCATGACTGACCTCAGCCCTTATGTAGCCATCCGTCAGGGTGGAAGGTGGGAGCTCTGAACATGCTTGATATAAGCTGGGGAGGGGGTCTGGGATCCATGACAGCACCGTGCAGCCCTGGGCTGTTAGAGAGGGTGGCTGAGAGGATAAAGGCATTTGTGTCAAGGTGTTAGGAAGGAAGACTGAGGTGATGAGCCGTAAAGGGAGACAAAATCGGGGAACTGGGAAGTTATTTTGTTTTAAACAGCTACTTGCTGAAGATTCATGCTCAGTTCAGAATGTTACTGCAGTACAGCTTCTATTTTTGGGGGCCCCTAGATTCTGTACTCTACAAATATAGGTCTCCTGCACCCAGATGATTTAGTCTATGTTCTCAGGGACTTTCCTCTGCCATTTCCTGGTTGTCCTATTGTTTTCTTGGGACTCAAGCAGGAGACCCTGGTTCGATTCCTCAGTTGGAAAGATCCCCTGGAGAAGGAATAGGCTACCCACTCTAGTATTCTTAGGCTTCTCTGGTGACTCTGTAAAGAATCTGTAAAGAATCCACCTGCAACGTGAGAGACCTGGGTTCGATCCCTAGCTTGGGAAGATCCCCTGGAGGAGGGCGTGGCAATGCACTCACTCCAGTATTCTTGCCTGGAGAATCCCCGTGGAGCCTGACAGGCTACAGTCCATGGGGTCACAAAGAGCTGGACATGACTAAGAGACAGGACTGAGCAACTAAGCACAGACCAACACAGCAGAGTGACACTGGAAAGCTTGAAGGTGATGGAGATGTAAGCAAGGCCCATTGATTAGAATGTGAAGCATAACTTGGACATGACTACCTGCTAGGAATTTCCAGAGGTGGCCTGAATTATCATATCATGTTTAGTATAATGAGTTACATTTTTCCTTCCCTTGCTTTGCTAATTTTGGTTCTTCCCAAAGGACGTTAGTCTGAAAAATCGATGACCAGTGTTCCAAAGAAACAGGTCCAATCTTGGTTTCTGAAAGACGTACAGCAAAGTTATCTTTCAGGATTGTCCAGAGACATATGACAGAGGACAGGAGACAAGGACGTCCCGGGCGTCTGAGCGTATAAACTCACCCTGACAATGGTGGCTACTCAGTGAAATTTCCCATGTGCACGTGTTTAAGAATGGAATGAATAAGCAACCACCCAGATGATCTGCAGTGATTTGATTGCTGGCTCCTTTTTTCTCCCTCACCCCTGGCCCCTACTGACTGCTTTATGCTCAATTTTAGCAAACGTGACAAAGAATCAATATCAGGTTTTCGCCAACCCCTCCCAAATTTCATTATTGTCTATGTGATTTCTCCTGTGTCTACAGGGTAGGTTTACCCGATCCATTCATAATGTGAAAAAAAAGAGAGTGCCCTCTTCCCGCCAGAGGGCTTGGCAACCTGGGTACACCACTGCATCCCCTGTCTTGGGTTACTGGATCAGTCAGATTTCATTCTCTGGGTTACACTGTGTCCCTCACCAAAAGATATGGTGCAGTGCCAACCCCCTATGAATGTGAACTTCTTTGGAAATAGGGTCTGAGCAGATGTGGTCAAGGTAAGATGAGGTCATGAGGTTGGAGGTGTGTCCTTGATCCGGTGTGACTGGTGTCCTCGTAAGGGCAAAAGAAACAGCCACCAAGACAGACACAGTGGCTGAAGACCACGTGATGACAGAGAGAGATGAAACGTTGCAGCTACAAGGTGAAGATTGCCCCTCCAGACACTAGATGAGGCAGGCAAGAGTTCACCATAAGCCTTGCCTGATCTTGATCTCAGACTTCGAGTTTCTAGACCCATGACACAAGCTATTCCTGTTGTCTAAGCCCTCCAGGGTGGGGTACTTTGTCAGGCCAACACTAGCAGACTAATATGGATGAGAGTGCTATGGGGAAGCAGCTGAAGACACTGTAGTTTGAAATCAACTCTGAACTTGAGTCAAGGTTCAGTTACTTACTTACTAGTTGGTGGTTTGGGGCACATTTCTCATTAAGCCTCATCATTTTCTGAGACCTAAGTGACCCAAGAAAGGGGAATAATAAGACTAATCTTGCAGTATTGCTGTGATAATTAAATGAGATACATATGTATGCCAGGAAAGTTATTTTAAAATTTCTTTTGTTAAAATGTAGTTGAGTTGCAATGTTGTGCTCATTTCTGCTATACAGCAAAATGATTCAGTTTCAGTTCTGTTCAGGTCAGTTGCTCAGTGGTTTCCAACTTGTGACCCCGTGAACTGCAGCATGCCAGGCCTCCCTGTCCATCATCAACTCCCGGAGTTTACTCAAACTCATGCCCATTGAATTGGTGATGCCATCCAACCATCTCATCCTCTATCATCGTCCCCTTCTCCTCCTGCCCTCAATCTTTCCCAGCATCAAGGTCTTTTCCAATGAGTCAGTTCTTCTCATCAGGTGGCCAAAGTATTGGAATTTCAGCTTGAACATCAGACCTTCCAATGAACACCCAGAACTAATCTCCTTTAGGATGACTGGTTGGATCTCCTTGCAGTCCAAGGGACTCTCAAGAGTCTTCTCCGACACCACAGTTCAAAAGCATCAATTCTTTGGTGCTTGGCTTTCTTTATAGTCCAACTCTCACATCCATACATGACCACTGGAAAAACCATAGCCTTGACAAGACAGACCTTTGTTGGCAAAGTAATGTCTCTGCTTTTTAATATGCTGTCTAGGTTGGTCATAACTTTCCTTCCACAGAGTAAGCATCTTTTAACTTCACGGCTGCACTCACCATCTGCAGGGATTCAGTTTACTCTCTCTCTCTCTCATATATACATTCTTTTCCATTATGATTTATCACAGGGTATTGAATATAGTTCCCTGAGGTAGTGCTGGTGGTAAAGAACCTGTGTGCCAGTGCAGGAGACATGGGTTGGATCTTTGGGCCGAGAAGATCTCCCGGAGTAGGAAAAGGCAAACCTTTTGCCTGGAGAATCCCATGGACAGAGGAGCCTGGCGGGCTACAGTCCATGGGGTCACAAAGAGTTGGACACGACTGAAGTGACTTTGCACACACGCATGCAACCTTACAGTTATTTTCACATACCTTAGCCCTAAACTGTCTTCTGATTGGACCCGAGTCTAGATTCTAAGCAACCTGAGGGCAGGAGGCCAGCCTTATTGGTCTCTTAGATTCCCTCTGTTGTTTAGCATGCTTCCAAGTGTTAGGAACTGCTAGGCAGTGGCCCTGAACTTGTTCCATCCTTGTCAGCATTTTGGAGGGTAGCAGGGTGCTGTCTGCAGGCTTCCCCTCCCTCCAACCACCTGGAACTCCAGAGAGGCTCATGATGAACAGAGCAATATTTTTATATAGCAAACAATGAAAATTATTAGGGAAAAATGTAAATATACATAAAAACAGAGTATTATAATGACTTTTTCCTTTTTTTTCTTTTATGGATCATGCTAACAATTCTCCTAAATGTTTTATAGTTTTACACTTTAAATTCAACTCCATCTATTTTTGAGTTGGGTTTCCCAAGTGGCTCAGTGGTAAAGAAACTGCCTGCCAAGCAAGAGACCAGGGTTCGATCCCTGGGTCTGACCCCTGGGTTGGAAAAATCCCCTGGAGAAGTGGCAACCCACTCCAATATTCTTGCCTGGAAGATCTTAAAGACAGAGGATCTTGTCGGGCTGCAATCCATGGAGATGCAAGGAGTCAGATATGTCTTAGAGACTAAACAGCAGCAGTACTTTTGAGTTAATTTTTTGTGTAAGATATAAAGTTTAGAGCAAGATTATTTTTCTTTCTCTTTTGCCTATGGATAGTTGTAGAAACCAGGATATTTCGATAAAGCTGTTACTCCTCTAGTTCTGAGAGTTGTCTTGCCCCAAATAATCTCAGGAAGTAAGCAAAGTCATCTATGTGTGCCCCGTTTCAACTCCAGTCTGTTGGAGTTTCTGTCTTCCTGAAGCCCAGGAATCCATCAGCCCTTCCCTAAGCCGGCTGAGGGCGCCTGAAGCATGTTTTCTGCCCTCCCCCTCATTTGGTCTTGCTCAGGAAGCCTGGGCAGGCCAAATGGATGCCTCACCCCTGCCCTGGGCTGCTACTGACATCAATGGTGCATATGGGGCATGCGATGGAGCAGCTTCATTATGAGGACAGCGAATTAGGACCTTTAACAAGAGGAAGAATTGATGCTTTTGAGCTGTGGTGTTGGGGAAGACTCTTGTGAGCCCTTTGGACTTCAAGGAGATCAAACCAGTCAATCCTGAAGGAAATCAATCTTGAATATTCACTAGAAGGACTGATGCTGAAGCTGAAGCTCCAGTCCTTTGGCCGGCCACCTGATGCAAAGAGTCAACTCATTAGTAAAGACCCTGGTGCGGGGAAAGATTGAAGGCAGGAGGAGAAGGGGATGACAGATGGTTGGATGGCATCGCCGACTCAATGGGTGTGAGTCTGAGCAAGCTCCAGGATATGATGAAGGCCAGGAAAGCTTGGTGTGCTGCAGCCCATGGTATCACAAAGTGTCAGACTTGACCGAACAGCTGAACAACAAGAGGATGCAAAATCCCTCCTGGAGAAAAAAGAGCACATCTTAGAGGGTAGAGGCCAGGACACAGCCTGGCAGACCAGGCCTTTGCAGACCTTCTACTAGAGAAGGCAGGTGGCCCATCTCCAAATGTAACTTCATATGAGACAACATTAGGGACTCCCCTGGTATCCAGTGGCTAAGACTCCTTGCTCCCAATGCAGGGGGCCTGGGGTTCGATTCCTGGTCAGGGAACTCGATCCCTCATGCCGCATCCCTGCATGCCATACCTAAAACCTGAAAGAAGAACACTAACCCTGAAATACAAGATGTTCAGGTATGCTGAAACTGAAGTAGCTTCTTGTTAGGTTTTCCTGTCAACTAAACTCTGAATACATTCATTGAAGCTAAACTTTTGTTTTCTCTCTGCCTCTTTTTCATTTATCCTTTCTTCCCTCCTTCCCATCCTCTTTCTTTTTGTCTTTGTTTTTTATTTCCCTAAGTGAGAGCATAAGCAACTTAGGGAGAATGCTAGAAAAGGATTCTTGCGTTGTTTTCAGAGGGTTCATCAACATGACCTTTCAAAGCCCTCGCAACTGGGAGAATCTGTAAGTCTGTGAAATGCCTTGGTGAGGAAAACAAATCCAGGCTTTGAAGCCAGGCAGACCTGGGTTCATCTCCTAGCTCCCACTTGTGCTGGCTGTGTGACTTCAGGAAAGTGACTTAACCTCTCTGAGCCTCAGCTGCTCATCTGAAAACCTGGGCCAATGCCAACCACCAAATCATGGCTTTAAGGATTAAATAAAAATTTGTTTATGAAATATACAGCAAGCATAGAAATGAAAGGATGAGTCAGAAACTGCTGAGGCAGAGCTGGGAAGCACCTGCCTCAGGAGAGAAGCTGGGGGCTGCAGGGTGTGGCACATATGTGGGCAGAGAGAGAACAAGTTCCCTTGGCCATTGTCCAGAGGGTTCAACTCTGCTGCTCAGAGGAGCTCCTTGGCTCAGTTCATTTCCCAGGGCCCGGCTGCACTCCTGTCTCTGTCCGTCTGTCCCCTAGAACAGGACAGGAGCCGAGATGACTACAGTAAGTCTCCTACATGAGAACCTGCTTGTTGCGAACTTTGAAAGATGCGAACTTGTGCTCCCGTGCCACCATCAGGTTCTCCTTTTGAGGCTTCACATCCTGGCCTGTGGTCATTTCTCCTGGGCTTTGCCACCTCTGACCTGACTGCATTTATCTCTCCACCCCATTTGGACCTTCTTGCTTTTTTTTATTCATTTATCCATCTATTCTATAACTATTTTGTGGCGTCTACAGGGTGCCAGGCTCTGTGCCAGGGCTCTGAGAATCCCCAGGGCTTGTACCATTTATCTGCCCTGGGGATCCTGCTGCTTTCAGTCAGCTTGGGAATAGTCCCCACCCTTGGAATTGCCCCTCTATTTCCGGAGGCTGCTTGCAGAGCTGCAGGGGGCCGACCCCCTGCCAGGAGCAAACCCTGACATTCAGTTATTTGTTGATTAAATGAATACATAGACAAGAATTTTTTTTTAATTACCACCCCTTCCAGCTCCCCAGCCCCCTTCCCAACTGATGTCACCCAAATTGCTCTGCTTCGTGATGAGTTAAATGCTTGGGGATGGTGAAGAAGCTGGTTCCCCAGCTCTCAGGCAGCCATTACCAGCAGCTCTGAGAGTATCTGATTTTCAAGTGTCCCCAGGGCTTCAAAATGCTAATGCTGGCTCTTTCTTTATTACTATAATAATACTTAGCAGTCATGTCCTGCTAGAGATAATCAGTTCAAGGGTGCCCACAGCCCCTGGAGAGGTGGGTCCCCTTTTAGCACCGTGTTGTAGATGGGCAGCTATGGGGTGATGGGGTTTAGCTAAGGCACCTCGGCTCTTGTGTGAAATACATTAATACCCCTACATATGGACTGGTTCCATTCCAAGAGCTCATTCTGAAGTCCAATTTGTTTGTAGTTAGCCTAGGTACCCAACTAACACAATGGACTATATGGTAGTGTACTGGAATAGAGTTATAATACTTTTCACACAAAAAAATACATTAAAAAAACACAAAAATTAAGGGAACATTTTTAATCTTACAGTACAGTACCTTGAAAAGCACAGTAGTATAGTACAATAGCTGGTGCTTCTTAGCACTCTCAGCTACATTACCACTGCTTTTAAGCCTGCATTCGGGCATCCTGGGCTTGAAATAAGGATACTCTGCTACTGTATTCTATGCAGCACTGTGCAGTACTCAAAAGCACAGCCACTTATGGAGAATGCAAGCACGTGTACCCCGGACGTGTGAACGCATCCTTGAAAGTTCACAAAGCGAAGGTTCATGTATCGGGGACTTCCGTAATGATCTGGGCTCCTGCCCTGGAGGGATACCGGTAGAGGCTTGTCCCCTCAGAGAGCAACCATGCAGCAGCTCCCCAGGACCTTACCCACAGTGGTCTGGCAGGAGGTGACTGGGCCCCCTACTTCCCAGAGGCAAAAACGAAATCCTGACAGTGATGAGACAGAACAAGCCACTGTACGTGAAATTAACCAGGTAAATGGTGAAATACTCTGTTACAGTTTGATGGACTCAAAATAGCGCAATTTTCAACCACATTGAAAAAAGGTGATGAACACTGCAAGGTTGGGGGGTGGGTCTCAGATTAGGAGAAGCAACCTGCTCCAAGCAGGGATGTGCCTAAGTCACCAAGAATGGTCCAGGGCACCTGAAAAGCTACATTTCTCACCTGGCTGCCCCAGGGGGGAATTGAGAAACTCCCTGTGCCCCAAAGCACCTCCTATACTGTTCCCCTCCTTACGCACAGGCTGAAAGACAGATCGGTTTCAGGGAGAGAGGACAGGCAGGAGGCACAGAGGGGCAGAGTGTCTGGAGTGACATCCAGGGGGCCCGTGGTTATGTTCTCATCAATCTGTGAACAGTCCTGCCCCAAGCCCACCCAGGTCCTTCAGAACCATAGCATGTAGACATTGAAAGAACTAAAATGATTCTAACCTAATCCCTTTCTTTTCCAGTTGGAGAAACTGATGTTCAAATCGTTTAGATGACTTGTGGGAGGTCATCCACCTAATTAGTACCAGAGCTATATTTTTCATGTTAATAATGTTATCAAGATTATTAGTAAAGTTGCAATGGGTATCAGCATGGGTGCTGAATCAGCCAGTGTTTTTGGCTAAAGTCATACAGATATGGGAGTACAGTGGCAAGAAGGGATAAAATTAGTGGGAAAGCAAAAACATGAGAACTACAGGAAGGAAAAAGAGGGGGAGCGTTCTGACCCAGAAAGCAAATATTTTCCTTGTCCCTACATGTGTTTGTAGGATTCTGGGCAATTCAACATAGTGTGAGCTCTGAGTGTTTTTTGACCAAATGGGACTTAGGATGCCTGGTATAGTCCTTGAAAACTTTTGGCACCGTCTTATGTAGAAACAGCAAAAAAAAAATCCTTATGCCCCTTGAATTTGCACTGCCTGACTTATTTGCTTAGGAACTGGAAACTTCATCTCGTTGTAAAGCTGCTGGTCATGGTCACAAAATGCCAAAACCAGTGTGTGGAACAGGCGATGCTGGAGCGTCTCCTAGACAATGGGGCAGAGCTCCAAAGTCAAGGCTGATTTCCGAGGGGTCTTCAAGGGAAAAGGACAAAAGTGCTTCTCCGGGAATCCACATGCCCTATTCGAACTGGGAGCTGCTCTGAAGATGCTCTACGGCTACCTCCGTGTCTGTGGAAAATCCTCAAATGGCAAAAACTAAGGGCTCGGTTTGACTGAGCAAAATAAAAGTTCCCCCGCTGAAACTGCCTGCTAGTTATTCCAGGGACATTCTTCCTGTCAATCTTTTATTAATTATTCAGGGGAAGTGATTCTGTAAAGCAACACACAGGGAAATGATTCATCTGACATAACTTCCTCCGTTTTCCATCCAACTGAAACAATTCCAAAAGCTTCAACTAACCATCAAGTTGGGAGAAAACTAAACTGAATGTTTCCCAAACACACCACCACTTCCTGAGTTGAGCTCCCCAGCAGAAGCACTGGCCTGAGCACAGGCCCTGGATACATTCTGTGTCCCTTCCCCTCCCGTGGTGTTTATAGTGAAGCATGGATTCTATAAATACATTCTAATACATGACTGAATCCTTTTTAATAACCAGTGACTCAGGTTATGAGTAAGAACACCCCAGAGTCTTAAGTATATATTTGAAAGTTTTAAAATGCTATAAATTTTAGATGTTTGAAGTGTAAACCACGATTACATAAGAAACTTAAAATATTAGCAAAAATTGGCTATTAATATTTTTAATATTAGCATATTAAAAATGCTATTATAAAATTACACAATTATTATAAATTCATGTCGTCTTACTACAATCTATGCCTACTGCCTATTTCATGTTATCTTAACTATAGATATAGGTTATCTTACTATTTCTTTCTTTTTTTGTGTGACCCTGCTGCATGGAATGTGGGATCTTGGTTTACAGGCTGGGGAGCAAATCCACACTCCCTGATGTGGATGCATACAGTCTTAACTACTGGAGCACCAGGGAAGTCCCCTTATTCATTTATAACTGAGAGCTTGTGCCCTTTTACTAACCTCTCCCCATTTCCCTCCCCCCACTCCTGGCAACCACCATTCTACTCTGTTTCTATGTAATCAGTGTTGTTGTTTTTTCTCTTTAGATCCCATATATAAGTGATCTTATGCAGCATTTGTCTCTTGCTGTCTGGCTTATTTCGCCTAGCATAATGCCCTCCAGATCCATCCATGCTGTTTCAAATGGCAAATTTTCTTTTTTGAAGCTGAATAATATTCCATGGTGTGTGTGTATACCACATTTTCTTTATCCATTCATCCAAGCACATAGGTTGTTTATATACTTTAGCTGTTCTGAATAATATTATTGGCCATTATGAAAATGGGTGTACAGATACTCTTTGAAATAATGATTTTGCTTTCTTTGGACGTATATCCAGAAGTGGGATTGATGGATCAGATGGTAGTCTATCTTTAATTTCTTGAGAAATCTCCATATTGTTTTTGATAGCAGCTGTAGCAGTCTCCACCAACAGTATATAAGGGTCCCCTTTACTCCACATTCTCACCAGCATTTATCACCTGTCTTTTTGATAACAGAAAACAAATGTGAAGTGGTACCTCACTGTGGTTTTGATTTGCATTTCCCTGATGATTAGTGATTTGAGCATCTTTTCATGTACCTGCTGGCCATGAGACCATCTTCCCTGGAAAAATGTCTAATCATGTCCCTTTCCCATTTTTAAAATTGGGTTATTTGGCTTCTTGCTATTGAGTTGTGTGAGTTCTCTGTATAATTTGGATGTTAATTATTTTTTTGGATATATGGTTTTCAAATATTTTCTTATTGGATATATGGTTTGTGAATACTTTCTTCCATTCGGTAGATGACTTTTCATTTTGTTGGTGGTTTCCTTTGCTGTGCAGGAGCTGTTTAGTTGGATATAGTCCCACTTCTTTATTTTTGCTTTTGTTGCCTTTACTTTCAGTGTAAAAAAAAAAAATCATACCCAAGACAAAGGTTAACAGCTTTTTCTATAAAATTTATTCTATAAGTTTTATGGTTTTGCATCTGATAGTTAAGTGTTCAATCCATTTTGAGTTGATTTTTGTGTATGATGTAAGGTAGAAGTCCAGTGACATTCTTTTGCATGAAGAAATCTAGTTTTTAGAGCACCAGTTTTTGAAGAGGTTATCTTTTCCCTGGGCTTCCATGGTGGCTCAGATGGTACAGAATCTGCCTGCAACTTTGGAGACATGGGTTCAATCTCTGGGTTGGGAAGATGCCCTGCAGAAAGGAATGGTTACCCACTTCGGTATTCTTGAGAATTCCACAGACAGGGGAGCCTGGCAAACTACAGTCCATAGGGTCACAAAGAGTTGGACATGACTGAGTAACTAACACACACACACTTATTTTCCCTGTTGTATATTCCTGGCTTCTTTGTCATTAATTGACTACATATGCAGGGGTATATATAGTATTCTCGCCAGGAGAATCCCCTGGGACAGAGGAGCATGAAGGGCTACAGTCCATGGCGTCACAAAGAGTCAGACATGACTGAGCGACTAAGCACAGCACAGCATAGGTTTATTTCTGAGCTGTCTATTCTGTTTTCTTTGATCTATGTGTCTGTTCCTAATGCCAATACCATGCTGTTTTGATTATAATAGTTTTGTAATATACTGGTGGCCCTTGAACAACAGGAGTCTGGATTTAATGAGTCAACTTAAACACAGATGTTTTTCAATAGCTATGAATCACAGTAATACGCAATCTTATCACTGGTTGGTAGAATCCAAGGCTGCTGAACTATGGATGAAGAGGAAGGCTGACTGTAAAGTGGCATGCAGATTTGCAATTGTGTAAAGCGCTGGCACCTTGTGTGTTTTTCAAGGTCAACTGTAGTTTGAAATCAGGATGGGTGGTGCCTCCAGATTTGCTCTTCTTTCTCAAGATTGCTCTGGCTATTCAGGATCTTTTGTGGTCCTAGAGAAATTTTAGAATTGTTTGTTCTAGTTCTGTGAAAAATGTCATCAGTATTTTGATAGGGATTGCACAGAATCTGTAAATTGCTTGGGTAGTATAAAGTTTAAACAATATTAATTCTTCCAATTCATGTATTTGTTTCTTCCTTGATTTCTTTAATCTATGTTTTATAGTTTTCATTCAGTATACAGATCTTTCACTTCCTTGGTTATATTTATTCCTATGTATTTTATGTTTTTTGATGCTCTCATCAAGGCAATTGTTTTCTTAATTTCTCTGCAAGATTGTTGCTGTAGAGAAATTGAACTGATTTTTGTATATTGATTTTACATCCTGCAACTTTACTGAATTAGTTTTTTGGTTCTAACAATTTTTGGTGGAGTCTATATATAATAGCATTTCATCTGCAAACAGAGACAATTTTACCTCTACCTCTTGGACAAAAGTATTCTTTAAACGCGCAGTCTGAATTCAAGGAAAGCACAGGGGTGAAAGAGCATGCCACCATACCCACATTACAAGACTAAAAACTTACTGCCACTTCTCCCTGGGTGGTTGCTGGGCACACTGAGTTTTAGGAGCATTTGAAAGAGATTTCATCAGTCATTCAAAGGCATGGATTTTAAATGCAATTACTGTATATAATTAGCTGTTTCATCTTCGGGTGCCAGTGAATTTGGAATTTAATCTCTGATTGCACAAAATAGAATACTAAACAGCTTACTGGTAGAGTTGTTTATTGGTGTATGGATAATGCAGCCAAATTTCTTACAGCTACCACAGACAAATATCACAGAGAAAAGGATAGTGTGGGACTCCCCTGGTGGCCCAGTGGGGAGGGTGTGGGTTTAATCTCTGTTCGAGGGACTAAGACACCACATGCCATGCAGCAAACAAACAAACAAACAAGGATGGAGAAAAGGTACCAGCTCCTAAAAGAGGGTTAGGCATCTTTAAACTTGTGCTGAAGACACAGTTCAGACGTCTTCTTTTGATGACTCTCCCACTGCCTTGCTCACGCAGGGTGGACTCCATCCCCACTCTCACCTCAATATAGCACCCACTAGATTGTTTCCATGTCTGCTTTTCTTACAGGATTATAAGCTTCAGGAAGGCAGAGGCCATGTCTTATTAAACTTTGTGTTTCTGTCAGAAGGCACAGTGCCTTGGCATTCGACAAATGAATACATGGATGAGCTACCAATTAAAATCAGCAGATTAACAAAATCAGCAGTCTATTTAAATAGTTGTTTTCTATGTCTCTAAAGAAAAAAATGAACTGTTTAAATGATATTGACTTCTAAGTCCTTTTCCAGGATAAAGCTTCAGCAAAACCCAATTTTTTTCACAGGTTGGTTGGGTGGTCCCTTTTCAACCTTTGTCATCACTGTAGGAGAATTCACAGAGTCCAAAATTTTCAGCGACACAGCCCCCCTCCCGCCCCCGGTTTGGGGTATGCCTGTTGGATACCTATGTACACTAGTAAGTAGGTACCTTTAGTCCCTAAGTCGTGTCCAACTCTTTCCAACCCCATGGACTGTATGCCACCAAGCTCCTCTGTCCACAGGATTTCCCAGGCAAGAATACTGGACTAGGTTGCCATTTCCTTCTCCAGGGGATCTTCCCAACCCAGGTATAGAACTTGGGTCTCCTGCATTGCAGGCAGACTCTTTGCCAGCTGAGCCACCAGGTAAGCCCCCTGTGTACACTAACAATGACTTGAGAACAATAGTTGCATATTTATTAATAAAGGTAGGCCATTAAGTTAAAGTGGGTCTTTATCTGGCCATAATTCTAGTTTTGGTTCATAGCATATTTGTGAAGTTTTTTTTAGTTATTACTGTGATGTAAGCTTCCTGAAACCAAGAAATGTATCAGTGTTGTTCAAAGCTATATACTCAGCAAACTCAACAGTGCCTGGATCATAGGCAATGCTCAAAAATACCTCCTGATTGACTGAATTTGTATATGTGGCAGCCTCTGGGATAGAAGGTGGGTATTGAAAAATCGTGACCTACTTTGTTTCCAAAAAAATTGCAGTGGACTAATAGCCGAAAGAGCAGAAACACCACAAGCGTGAAAAGTTTTGCGGGTTTTTCTTGTAATGATTTTTATCCCCAAGGGGTAAAAGAAACCCCTAAAATCTGTAGGGAACACAAAGCAAGAAAATTCCCCCTTAAAACATGTCCATAGTAAAAGCTTTCTCTTGACCCTTCAGAGGACTGTAGCAGCCCCCTCATCTCGGGTGTGGCCTGGACAAATCAGTACAACAGCGACTCAAGAGGCAACACAGGAAGAAACTGCAATGGCAGATGGAAACGGAACTTCCGCGGTCCTCCAGGCCGAAGGCAGCATTTCCATCCGCAGGTGGACTAGCCATGTGCGCGGTCTGTGTGTGGCGTGCGATTCGCCTGTATCCCTCCCGCTGCGGAAGTGAGCTAAACAACAAAAACAAACAGAAACCTTGCTGTGGTTTCCGAAGACTGGGGTTTCCATAGGTGACCCGAGAGGTTTTGTAACCTCCACGTGAAGCTATTTGCCAAATGACTCATTCCAGAGCCGGAGAAAGATTGATCCACCCCCGTCAGCCCCCTCTCTCTTGTCATGACGGCCAGAGAGACACTGGGAAAGGGAAATGGGGACATTCCAGTTTTTCCTGTGTTCCAGTCTCTCAGCCCTAGTCCCTCTGCGGGGAAAGGAAAGCTCTGGGTACCAGGTTCATTTAGCTGATCCTTGGTGCAGTGAGACCAGCCCTCGCCTCTTCTGCCACTTCTCCGGGTACTGAGGACCCCAGGGAGCTCTGACCAGCAGAGTATAGACCTACAAATGCTGGGTCCTCCTGGCTACCCCCTGCCCCTCGGCCAGGCACCCTGTGTGCACAGCTTTGTCCGTGAGTGTGTGCAGGAGGAATCTTTGAGCAAGTCCAGGCGTGACAGTTTCTCACTCATCAAATGGTAGACCAACCCTTTAGGGACCGTTCTCCTTGCCCGAGAATGTTTACATCTGGAATATAGTGATAGTGAAGAACACTAGGTCCTCTTCTCGGAGATCGGTCAAGCCCTCTCTGCACTGCAGCCATGAAAATGCCACCCTTCCTTTTTTTTTTTTGGCTGTGCTGGTCTTTGTTGCGGCCTGCAAGCTTTGCTCTAGTTGCAGTGCCTGGGGTTCTCTTGTGGAGCATTGGCTCAGAGGTTGTGGCTCCGGGCTTAGCTGCCTCCGGGCATGAGGGATCTTAGTTCCCTGACCAGGGATGGAACCCATGTCCCCTGCCTTGGAAGGTGGGTTCGAACCATTGGATCACCAGGGAAGCCCCCCATTCTTTTGTGCTTCTTCTCTCTTTTCCCTGCAGTCATGTCCTGTGGTGGGACTGTTTGCTAGACTCAGGTGCCCCCAGCTAGGGCTGTAGGTCACTGAAAGCAGAATTTGGGGCTCCTCAGCTAGGACAGGCTGGCTCCACCCTCTACAAGGGGTCAGTGTTGATATGTAGCCCCATCAAGGTGTAGGTCATCTGTGTTGTTTCCACCAGTTGGTCTCCTTGTCTGCAGCTGCCCTTCCTGTTCGCCAAGACCAGATGTTGATGACTGATGCATTCTCACTTGCTAACTGCAAAGGTTTGTCCTTTTAAATTATCTCCTGGGACTTCCCTGGTGGTCCAGTGGTTAAGACTGCGCCTCCCATTGTATTGGGGGTAGGTTCAGTTCCTAGTCGGGGAGCTGAGATTCCCACATGCCTCTTGGCCAAGAAAACAAAACATAAAAGCAGAAACAACACTGCAACAAATTCAATAGAGACCTTACAAGTGATCCACATCAAAGAAAACTCTTTAAAAAACAATAAAATAAATTGTCTTATGAATTCTGTCTGGTGAAGTTCTCTAGGTGCTAACAGCAACAGCAGTTGAGGTGTACCCATTACTTTCATGCCAAGCACTTAGTCAAACCCACTGCAGACTTCCTTTTATTTAAGCCTTAGGATATTTCTTAAACTAACTGGCATGATGTCCATTTTCCAGATGAGGAAACTGAGGCTTCCAGAAAATAAAATCCTGCTCCAAATCGCACAGTACTCAAGTGGTAGAGGCTAGGTGGATATTCAGGAGGTTGGACCCCAAAATCCTTGCTCTGAATCTTAGCCACCAGACTCGGCCAGCTTCACAGCATCTCAGCTCATGGGGGATGCATGGAGTTTGGCAAAAGGGAAGAAAAGGATGAGAAAACTGATTCTGGATGTACAAGCTCTGGGTGAGAGTTAACACATCCTTTTTCCGCTGCCTTATACACATTTGTGCTATTTTCCCACTTGGCTCCCAAGGGAAAGGGAGTGAGAGTCTCATTCAAGGCTGTCCCGGCACCACCGGGTTCTCTGCCTCTGGCCCTTGGTGACTGCTGGGCTCCCTTGCTCCTCCCCAGTCCTGCCAGGGGAACAAGTACGGTCTGGGGACCATGGGCTCCGCTGGTCCAGGTGGACTGCAGACCAGAGAGCTCTTCTGTTGGCGCCCAGTGAAGCAAGGAGAGGAGAGATGTGGGTCCAGTTGACCCCCGCCCCGACCCCACCCGGAGTTGAACTTCATCATTACTGCTCACATCCACACTGCCCGTAGCCTCAATGGCCCTTGAGCTTCACATTCCACTGGACGGGGCACTGCACTTGGCAAAGAGGACTGTGGTCTGACCCCTGGACTGACCTGGATGACAGCAGGCAGCCATGCTGAGAAAGACACAGACCTGGGCAGCGAGACCAGTTCTTAGCCCTGACACCAGATTGGCCATACCAGCAAAGTCATTCAACTTCTTTGGATTTCCTATTTCTCATTCTCAAAATGAATGAGGAGCTTGGGTTTCACTCAGTCTCTAAAAATTCCTTTCAATGCTAAGACCAGCGATTCTCAGTGTCTCCCCTCCTGGGCAGCCCCATTTCCATTCTCCTCCGGTGAACCAGGGGGACCTTCTTCAGTGGGGATGATGGCAGAGTTCCCAGGAGGCTGTGCACCAAGGGCACAGGGATTACAGAACACAAGGGGGATTGTTCCATCCGCTGGCAGGAGGCAGTGGCATTCTCCACAGCCCTGCTCAGAGGCAGATTCCAGGGCCACAAAACTCAGGGCTCTCAGTGCATTTCCAGAGGACGAGACCTGTGACCTCCCCAGGAGCTGGTGATGAAAGGCGCTCCTCTACAGTGGAGACTGATGCTCACACAGGTGGAAGTGGCTTTTTCCCCAAATCCTCCATCATCATCACTCATGATTAAGTGAATTTAATAACAACATCCTCCCCCCCCCCAACCAAATGACTTCTCTCCAAATTTACGATGTTCCAACTATTGACCGTGATTAACTGCTATAGCCACTGAATAACAATCTGGAGGGCTATCGTGCAGCGGAAAGCTCCTTGAACTTGAAAGAGAGAAGGCAGAGATGTTAGCTGAAGGCTCTCTAATCCACTTGGCTGTTTGTTGTTGTTCAGTCACTCAGTGGTATCCGACTCTTTGTGACCCCATGGACTGCAGCACGCCAGGCTTCCCTGTCCTTCACTAGCTCCTGGAGCTTGCTCAAACTCATGTCCATTGAGTTGGTGATGCCATCCAACCATCTCATCCTCTGTTGCCCCCTTCTCCTCCTGCCTTCAATCTTTCCCAGCACCAGGATCTTGGCTATGATATTCTTCAAAGTAAAATATTCCAAGATGAAAGTGGAGATCAAGTTACCAGATCAGCAAATAATGACGTGGGGAAAATGAGGAAATAGGTATCACGTGGGCAGTGGTTGACACGGCTTTCTTATCTGTGGCTCTCAGCATGCAGGGGCAGCTCAAGGTCATTGCCCACAAGGTCTGGCTGACTTTCTTAAAGCAAGATCAGAGAGCAAATCATAAATGGAGGCAAATTTCAGCTGGGTCTTTCAACCAGCCATTTTGCTCTACTAAAGGTCACAAGGTAACAGGGTAATTGGAGGGTTTGGATAAGCTGGTGAGGGAATAAAGGCTTTTCCCAAGGATGATAAAAGCAGAGAAACAGCTCTCTGCCCTAAACTGGCTGCCCTGTTTCTTCAAAAATAGATTCTCTAACGTGGAGAAGCAGAAATTGAAACCTTCCTAAATCCCCCTTGAATGTTTGGAACGGAACAAAAACACCTATTTCATGAAAAAAAAATTACATTTCGAAAGATCCCAGCAACAGGAGGCACCAGCTGCTGGGTCATCTAAGTGTTTTTGGAAAAGGAAAAGAACTATTCGGCATGAAAGATTCAGGAATGTCTGTTGACATATTAAGGAAACAACCTCAGGGGACAGCTGACAAGGCTCCAAGAAGCATCACCAAGGGAACAGTGACGCAAACACGTTCCGTTTTTACAGGCGGGCTGGCTGCCAGGCTCCCTCGCCTGGCGGCTGATGTAATGCTAATCCCTCTCTGGGCTAGCGTTGCTTGGATATCAACTCAAGCGGCTCAGTCAGCTGCAATCAATAGCAAGCTCTTTTTATAGAAGATAGTAAAGGAAAAAATATGTATACAGAGAGTGAGAGAGAACTCCAGATTCTGGTGTGCTGAAAACCTATACATCATGCCAAAAACGAGGGAGGCCAAGAAAGGAAGGACCAACACAAAGCTAAGAAGCACCTAAAAATGCATTCAAATGTCTTTCCATAGAATAAGACCAGTTGTCGACAAAAGATACTATTATTTCATACTATTAGTTTTTTTTTTAAAAGCATAACTAAGGCATATGCCTAATTCCCAGTTGAGCTAAATGAAGATGGAAGAACACAGAAGACATTAGGTGGGAATGTGAAAATAATGATTTTTTTCATTATCGAACAAATGGACTGATTCTTTTGAGAACCTCTGCGTAAAATACTGCTTTTGAAAAATTCTATCTTCAAGACCACTGCTTTTCAATTATTTTAGAATAAATAATAAGATGAATTATGCAAATTTTAATCAGCCTTGAATTGAATGCTTATGTCAAGTGTTCTCCATAATGGGCTGAGGGGCCACTTCTGCATTTTCTCTTTCTCAGGCACGGCAATTTTAACTGTCCAAGAGTGATAAAGAAGAACCCATTTTAAAAGCTCAGTTCAATTATGCACATTCTTCTTTATTTTCTAGGTCATACTTGGGTGGAAGGAACTGATGTGATCTTACACAGAAGACCAACAGCGAAAGCATCCCTCACTTCAGAGTCTAAATAATAATAAAAATGGGGGTGGGGTGAAAGGGAAGGACAAACACCAATGGAGAGTTGTTTTTTAATAATAATGAGATGAATATAATGATGATGATACAGCACATTAGATGCAGGAATCAAGTCCCCTAGGATGGCAGTGACGTGATAGCAATGACACATGATTCACCTTTGACATGTTTAAAACACTTTCCTTCTAAGGTAGTGAAACTTTTTTTTTCTCCAACCCAAAGGAAATTTAAGCTTTGGGGAGTCGATAAACCACATGAATTCATATGAAAAGTTTATGGCTATATACACATTTTTCTGGGAGGAAGTCTCCCACCTTTCATTAGATTTTCAGAAAAGTCCAAAAGCTCCTCCAGTGTGAAAACTGATGAATTCTACGGAGTTAAAAATCCTTCAGGAATTTGATCTCAATTATCCTTTAGCTCCCAGGGAGGTCATTTATTTACAGGTAGAGAAAGTGGGAAATTGAGAGGCTAAGCTGATTACCCAAGGTCATGAAGTGGCCCTGTCTATCATTATCAGTGACACTAAGATCAGATGGTCCCCTTGTATGAATTTCTGTGGCATGTCCACTAGTCCGGATGTTCCTTTAGAGCACTACTTACAAGGGAAGGACCAGAGGAAGTTTGGGATGCTTGCTGAGGGGGTCAGTTTCAACTCAACTGACCATCTCCTTTCTCCATCCTTTCCCATGCCCGCCCACTCTGCCCTCTCGGGCCCCCACTCGCTACCCAATGTCTCCTTTCAGTGCATCCAAGGCTAAGCAGAAGACTCAACTGCAGAATTTCAACATTTTAACAGTCTCACATAAGAATGTAATTTTAGCATCACCTTTCTTTGATGAAGCAATGTTTGCTTTGGAATCTTGAAACACTTCCTATCTGGTAGAAAGGATACAGAACAGGAAACTAGGGCACACAGATAGAAGAGAACTTCCCAGCATTGTAGAAAATAGGATGCAAATTTAGTTCTCCATACTCACAGGCTGGTCTGTTCTACATTGACTTACACCAGCTCAGCCTAGCAATCAAGACCTGCATTTTGAATCTAATTCTTCCTGCCTGTGGGGAGGGCTCAGCCATGGATGGCACAGAAAGTCCTCAAGTAGGAACTCAAAAAAAAAGAGTGGATTGGAAGGCATGACAGTAAGGATTTTAATATAAATATTAAAAAGTATAACATTTAATGTCATTTTACCATTCTAAAATCATATTTGTTCATTGTAGGAAATTTGGGAAAAACAAAAGTAAAGAGAGAAGGAAGGGAAAAAATATCTAACCCCATCTCTCCAGGGTATGATGCTAAAAGAATAAATGTCCTCATTGTTAGGACTAGCTTATCCTCTTTCTAATCATGACCTTGAAGTCACAAACTCTTGGTTTCTTTGGGAGGAAAAATGCAGATGATAAAACCTTTCTTGCAGGCCTCCCAGACTTGCTACACAGCTCAAATAAGATTATGGGTTTGTAAATGAGAAAACTCATTTGGAAAGCACAACTATCTATATTATCAATAGAAGGAATTCATACTATTATACTTAGAGGTTGCTTTGTCACGATTGTACTCAAAACTACTCAAACTATTCACTTAAAAACACTGCTTCTCGGGACTTCACTGGCGGTCAAGTGCTAACACTCCTCGCTCCCAATGCAGGGGGCCAGGGTTCAATCCCTGGTCAGGGAACTAGACCCCACATGCCACAACAAGATATCCTGCGTGTGGTGGCTAAGGCTGCGTGTGGTGCAGCCAAATACATAAACACATATTTAAAAATGCTGCTTCGCATGCTAATTCTCTGCTTTAGAACTTACCAGGATCCCTTTGGCCTGTTATTCAAATCCAAGTGTCTGGTCGGAGTTTTCTTAACTCAGAACCCAATCCTGTCTTTGGTGCCACCACCTATGACTTCTGATGCCAACTTTACTCCATCCAAGGAAATCTTAACAACATTGGCCCACAAATTGTTTTATATCCTGAAACTTTCCCTCGGCTTTCCCTCATGTCTGACATTTTAGGCCACCTTAAAATGCAGATCACTTTTAATGCTTTATTTAATATCATTTCCATCAAAAGATGGCATGCTGAGAAAAGTGGGTAACCTACTCAGAGCTAGTGTTATACATGATCATTACGTGACATGTTATTTAAATTTACATCCATCTTATGATTTTTTCTTTGGCAAACTTTTGTTTTCATTCCCTACATCCTTTTCTAAAATGCTTAAAAAATAGATTTTTACAAAACATGGGATATGGATGTCATTTGTTGTGCATGAATTTGCTAAGAAATTGGGTGTACCACAGCTGTTATTTTTTTCCACATATCCTACTCAATCTGTCATGCATTTACTATGTTTTATAAATATGTGACATATTTGGAAATATATTGTTCACATATCTTTCATGTTTTCCATTCAAGGCATGCTAAAAATATAGTATCAATTTGTCAACATGGCTTGCAAAGACGACAAGATCTCCTCATTTGAAAATTCTGAGAGTCCAGAGTCCAGATCAGGCAGTTATTTCAAGAAGTTTAGCTTCCTGTTTCTTACTTTGCCATGTTCAGATATGGCCCTGTGTCATGTAGAAATTCTGTTTTAAGCATCTCAGATACAAAAATATCTGAAGTAAGAAGAGTTACTCAAATTGCTTCATGTCCTAGAATGCTGTTTAACTTGCTACAAGTACACAAGGAGTAATAGTCTGGGTTCTCGCACATTCTTTTCGAGGAGTCAGCAACATCACACTGAGATGAAGCTGTTAGGACGGTTCTATTAACTGAATGCTCAGAGGTGTACAAATCATAAACTGAGCTGGCTTCCAGATCATTAAAAATGCTTGTTTGCTTTTCCATGCTTGTTTTGTTTGGCTTGACCACAGCCCTGGATGGAGGTTAAGTCATGTCACTTCCCAGAGAGTTTAGGATGCAGGACGGCTTTGTGTGTCTGTAATGTTGACTTGGGGGAACTCAGGGATGGAAGACATGAGAAATAATCTAAATGTGTGTGTGTGTGTGTGTGTGTGTGTGTGTACATGCATGCGCGTGCTCAGTCACGTCCGACTCTTTGCAACCCCATGGACTGTAGCCCGCCAGGCTCCTCTGTCCATGGGATTTCCCAGGCAAGAATACTGGAGTGGATTGCCAATTCCTCCTCCAGGGAATCTTCTCAACCTAGGGATTCAGCCCATGTTTCCTGCATTGGCAGGCAGATTCTTTACCACTGAGCCACCTGGGAAGCCCTGGACTCTAAATACCAGTTCTTAAAAAACAAAAATAAACACTCTTTTTCAGTCAAAAGAACAAGGCAGTGGTTAAACTGGGAAAATGAGTCAGTATTCAACTCTTTTAAAATTATCTTCTGTTTTATAAATTACATATGTCAGTTTCTTTTAAATAAGGGCAAGATAAGCCTAAGAAACCCATCCTCCAGATCTCATATTCTCAACTGATAGAACCATTGCAATGACAAGCATGCTTATTACACTGTTGTTATTTATTACATGTTTATTTCCTGCATTAATCGAATCTTAACACATTAGCAGCCAACTCTTTCCTTGCAGGAGGGAAGCCTGCTCAGTGGGCCCTTGCTCTGCAAAGCTGTCTTCCCAGCCTGGACTGTATGCGCATTGGTTTTGTGCAGCTGTACCATTTGGGCTGGCCTCTGACTCCCCAGTATCTATCTCCCTTCATTGCTGTGCCAGGTCCAGATACACAGGGGACCAGGGGACCATGCAATCTGGCTATGGATGCTGTGGAAGAGAGTTTTGAAATTTAATTTTTATTTTATATTGGAGTATAGTTGATTTACAATGTTGTATTAGTTTCCGGTGTCCAGCAATGTGATTCAGTTATACATATATCCATTCTTGTTCATATTCTTTCCCCATATAGCTTATTATAAAATATTGAGTAGAGTTACCTGTCCTATACAGTAGGCTCTTGTTGATTGTCTATTTTATACATAGTGATGTGCCTATGTTAATCCCAAACCCCTAATTTATCCCTCCTCCCCTACTCTCCCCTTTGGTAACCATCAATTTGTTTTCCAAGTCTGTAGCTCTGTTTCTGTTTTGTAGATAAGTTCATCTGTACCTTTTTTTTTTAATTCCACTTATAAGTGACATCATATGATATTTGTCTTCCTCTGTCTGATTTACTTCACTTAATATGATCATCTCTAGGTCCATCCATGCAGAAGAAGTTATTGATTTACCTCAACTTTGAGGTAAAACTTTTTTTTATTTTTTTTTTAAATTGGAGTATAATTGATTTACAATGTTGCGTTAGTTTCTGCTGTACATCAAAGGGAATCAACTGTATGCATACGTTTATCCCTTCCCTCTTCAGCCTCCCTCTGCCTCCCATCCCATCCCTCTAGGTCATCACAGAGCTCCCTGTACTATATAGCAACTTTGGGGTAAAACTTTGAAGGAAGTTCAGAAGGGGTTCTAACGTGTGCCCAGGGAGGGGATCCCCCAGTTTCTGGGAGACACTTGGGCTGTCTCTTGAGAGTGTCTCCCTGTTTATCATTAAAAAAAAAAAAAAACCTCTTGGTTATGTGATCACACATCCACCCTTTGAGATAACAGTGTATTATTAATCATCAGTTCCATAGCAATCTGCCTCAGGACAATAAAACCTTTGTACCTACAGCTTGTTCTTTCAAAGCCCTCTCTGCCCACCGTCATTTTGCCTGTTCAGCAACCCTGCCAGGGAAGGCGGGTACTATTTCCTCCACTTTCCAGGCTGAGGAAACACTCATAGCTTTCAGAGGAGTAGCTGAAATGGAGCCTCACTTTCCCAGCTCATTTTTCCTTCCTTTCAGCCACAGACACTTTGGATCGGTAACTATTGACACTTCCCTCCATCCCAACCCATGAAGACCTATGGAGAGAAAAAAGAACCTTTTCCAGAGTGTGTTCTGGAAGAAAGTTTGTGTCTTAAAAATATGAACCCATTTTCAGGCAGGAATAGAGAACCAGCTGTAGGTACGTGTAGACATGGGGAAGGGGTGGGAGGGTGGGTAAATTGGGGAATTAGGATTGACAGACCGTGGTGCTGGAGAAGACTTTTGAGAGTCCCTTGGACTGCAAGGAGATTAAACCTGTTGATCCTAAAGGAAAACAACCCCGAATATACATTGGAAGGACTGACGCTGAAGCTGAAGCTCCAATAATTTGGCCACCTGATGTGAAGAGTTGACTCACAGGAAAAAACCCTGATACTGAGAAAGACTGAGGACAGGAGGAGAAGTGGGTGACGGAGGATGAGATGGTTGGGTGACATCACCGAATCCATGGACATGAGTTTAAGCAAACTCCAGGAGATAGTGAAGGACAGGGAAGCCTGGTGTGCTGAACAGTCCATGGTGCTGCAGAGTCGGACATGACCTAGCGACTGAATAACAACAAATATACGCTACCACGTGTAAAATGGACAGCTAGGAGGAAGCTGCTGTATAGCACGGAGAGCTCAGTCTGGCGCTCTGTGATAACCTGGAGAGGTGGGATGATGGGGGTGTTGGAAGGGAGGTCTAGGAAGGAGAGGATATATGTATACTAATAGCCGATTCATTTCACTGTACAGCAGAAACGAACACAGCATTGTAAAGCAATCATGCCCCAGTTTAAAAAAAAGACATGAATTTATTATATTCCTATAATATATTTACTATATGAACTTATTGTCAGTCTCTAAGTTTTCAGTGTCCATGAATTACCATGTGCCTATCACTCTGCTAAATGTAATGACACATCAAAAACCATCACAACCTTCCTATACTCCAGTAGCTTATTGTTGAAGGCAGATTCCAAGATGACTTCTAAGACCCCTTGCTCTTGTATAAACTCTCCCTCTTGAGAGTGAGAAGGACCTTAATTTGCTTCTAGCCAATAGGATCTGGCAAAGATGATAGGATATCATTGCTGTGATTTCATTATGTCATGTGGCAAAGGTGAAGGGATTTTTGCAGATGTAATTAAGATCTCTAATCAGTTACTGTAAGTTAATGAAAGACAGATTATGGTGGGTGGGTCTGACCTAATCAGACAAGCCCTTTAGAAGAAGGTCTAGAGGTCAGAGACTCTAAGCAGCATATTCTCTCTCTCCCTGGCTGGCTTTGAAGGTGTAAACTGCCAGGAGAGTTACAGCTTCATGGGAATGAATTCTGCCCTGTGAACTTGGGTGAGCTTCCCTGGTGGCTCAGTGGTAAAGAATCCGTCTGCAAAGGAGGAGATGCAGTTTGATCCCTGGGTCAGGAAGATCCCCTGGAGAAGGAAAGAGCAACCCACTCTAGTATCCTTGCCTGGAAAACCCATGGACAGAGGAGCCTGCCCAGCTACAGTCCATAGGCTCACAAAGAATCGCCACGACTTAGCAACTAAACCACCAGCACTATGAACTTGGCTGAGGACCCTGAGCCTGGCTGAGACCCCAGCTCCAGGTGACAGGCTGATGGCAGGCTCCTGAGACCCTGGGCAGAGGACACAGCTCACTTGTGGCAGCTGTGAGATCATAAATGTGTGTGGCTTTAAGCTGCTAGATTTGTAGTAATTTGTTACAGGGCAATAAAAAACAAATACACTTATGATCTAGGAAGGGGTTACTAGGCGACAGAATTTAGTATCTGTCAAACCTAAGGTTTGTAAAAAAAAAAATTACCTTCTTGAGTATTATTGGGTAGGCCAAAAAGTTTGTTTGGGTTTTTCTGTAATGTCTCACAAACCCAAGGTATAAGTAAAAGAGCTGACTTGTTGGAAAAGATCCCGATGTTGTGAAAGATTGAGGGCAGGAGGAAAAGGGGGCAACAGAGCATGAGATGGTTGGATGGTATCATCAACTCAATGGACATGAATTTGAGCAAACTCTGGGAGCTGGTGAAGGACAGGGAAGCCTGGTGTGCTGCAGCCCACGGGGTTGAAAAGAATCAGACACAACTGAGTGGCTGAACAAGACGTAAATAAGATGTAGAGGTGATATGTAATGCCAATAGTTACGCCATGGTAATATAAAATCAGTCTTGTCATTTAGAAATGATAGTGACAGCTGTATCATCTCCCTCTGTCTGTCCTTTTCTCATACACACAGTAGCACAACCAGTTGCTTATAGGAAGGAGTGATTAATGCCATTAGCAATCGCATTTAGAAACATCAGATAACCATTCCAAGAAGGCATATTAAATCTCTCTCATGGTTAGAGCCATCACCTTGGAGAGGAAGAGTTGGATTCTGTGCCAACTCACAGGAAAAGATTTCTCTGGAACGCTGGGATTTCAAGGGGTATCTATTCCTATTCTAAGCATTGTAGACACTTCAAGGCAGGGGCTGAAACAGTGCCTGGACTGTTATGAACATAGTAAGCACACAGTAGGTACCCAGTGAATATTGAATACTCAAAAATGGCATCAGCTCTGGAAAACAGTCTTCACTTTTAAAATGTCAGATGGCATGAAGAGCTGACTTGTGCTTGCCAAGGGGGAGAGGGGTGAGAGAGGGAAAGACTGGAGTTTGGGATTATCAGATGCAAACTTTTACCTATAGAATGAATAAGCAACAAGCTCCTGCTTCTAGCACAGGAAACAATAGTCAATATCCTGTGATAAACCATAATTGGGAAAAGAATATGAAAAAGAATTGTATATATACATATAACTGAGTCACTTTGCTATACAGCAGAAATTAACACAACGCTGTAGGTCAACTGTTATCTCAAGAAAAAAATAAATGAAAAAAACAGTCAGATGGAATGGTTTGCGTATTCAACACTGACCCATGGATCTGACCCGAAAGGTTACATTTCAGTGATCCTTTCTTCTGTTAACCTGATTAGGAGATGAGCAGACTTTTCTTGTGGTGGTGATGCCTAGTGAGTGGAATGAGGGAGGGAGGGAGAGGAAGCCTGGCCAGGTAGAAGGTGTCTCAGACCCTCTCTGAGAAGTCACCACACACTTGGGGAGACAAGGCTGGTGACATAGCACAGCATTCAGCTGACCTCACATGTAGGAGGAATGAAGGGTACACATCTCCACATGTATCCTATAGGGAGACCATTTTGACATCCAGTGTAAAAGCAGTATTAATGAAACAAGACAGGGTGAGACATGAACGGTGCCAAGCCCCAGCAGTGATAGCATGTTGACTTACCAGGCTGCACCATACAGTACCCCCGCCAACTTACCAAGGTTTGTGAGCTTGACCAGGCCGCTTCACCCACCCAAGCTTTGGTCCCTTCAGTTTCAACTGAAGGATCATTATGTTGCCTACCTCATTACAAAGTGGTGCTAGGGCTCCCACGAGAACGAAGCTACTTCACATTGTCGGCCGAGAGATGAGGGATGCTCCATGAATATTTATGATTATGATTCACAGAGGTGAACCTCAAAGGTAAATGACAGGAGTGACCGGCTGGGTGTTACAATGTCAAGGGAATGCTTCACAGTCTGACTCTGGGTTCAGAAAACTCCATGCTCATCCTGGTGACCTTACCAACATTGGTGCCCGCTGGTTAGAACGGGGAGACGGTACCTGGCCTCTTGCCTGCTGGCCGGGCAAAGCCACCTTGGTGCTGTATGAGATGTGTACCTGCGTGGTGTCACTGTCCTTGCCTGGGGCGGAGCGGCTGCGTGGCCGTGCCTTCCTCCCCTCCCTCTCCCCCTCTCCCAGGCTCCATCCTCTCCCTCTGCAGAGGCTGAACAGCGGCCTTCTGTGCTCCTTTCTGTCCACACTTCCGCTTTGACTGAACTCAGACTGATTCACAAGCTCTGGATCTTTGCTGGGCAGCCCCAGAGTACAGGGACCAGGCAGGCCTGGTTTCCGGAGGAGCTGTGTGTGTGTGTGTGTGTGTGTGTATGGTGGTGACTGTCTTCAGACGGAGAAAGGAAAAAGCCCTTGAACTAATCAGAATTTAAAAGCCTTGAATGATGGCCATCATGAAGAAAACAACAACAGTCACGGGGGAGAGGAGGCCGGGGCCAAGGGGAGACAGGCACCGCGCACACGTGGTGTCTGAGACAGGGCCCCAGACCTTCCCGGGAAGAAAGAGATCCTTTCTGGCTGACTCCCCTGACTCTGTGTTTCCTACAATTCTATACCAAAGATCCAGGAACATGAGAAAAGGAAACTGAGAAAAATGTGTCCTGTAATCCAAATTTAAGCAAGAACAGGACAGACAATGTGAGCCAAATAGAAATGAGGCCAAGACTGCTTTCTTGGGGCCCTGGCTCTTTCTTTTTTTTCAAATGCCCAAACCTGTTTAACTGCTTCGTGTGAACGATGGTTCTGGGATACAGTTCGCGATGGGAAAGGAAATCTAATTAGCACTGGCAGCCTCACCTTCAATCTTAGGTCAGTCTAGTCCAATGGGACATTAAGAGTGATTGCTACCATTGATTCCTGAAAAAAAGAAAACGAAAAGAGAGAGGACGGGAGGGAGAGGGAGAGGAAGGAGGGGACACACTTTCTTCAAGAGCTATACCGGGAGAGGTCGTCCTGTAACAGCTGCAGAAAGCAAGCCTGTCTTCTCACTGACAACCCCGATAAAGACCCGGCTTCCATGGCTCACCGGCATGGACCATCCTCCACCCCCACCCCACCACAAGTCTCTATATCACTTGCCCAGTAACTTAAGTGATCAAATTTCTACAATCAGGACTTGGAAGATACTATTAACGATGCCCATTTGTATACTGCGCTACAGTTTACAAAGCAGTTGTGTAAGAACGGCCACACTTGGTCCCTCACTATGGCATTAACAGGAAGCTGGTCCTGGCCCCATTTTACAAGAGAGGATGCCACGCTGAGGCTTAAGAGACTGTGGCTCGAAGGAGGTCACAGAGTGACAAAAATACGAGGCAGAGACCAATGTTCAATCACATGACTTTTCCCTGCCCTAGGAGAACAGCCACAGCATACAGAGAGAGGGAAACTGAGGCACACTAGAATCACTAATTATGTATTCACTCAGTCAGTGACATCATGGGGACCATGGGCTTTTTGAACACCTTAGAGTTTGGACTTAGTGAAATTGACACCATTGTCTAAGACAAAAAAAGACCTGCAGCGACCTTACAGTTCTCACGAAAAGGGCTGTGTATGGAGAAAGCGTCAGCCCCAGTGGGAGTCGGAAGGATTTAACTGTACTCTCTGTCTCATTATGGGCTAATATGATTATCTCATAGTAGCTATTATGCATGTCCTATGAAAAATGTCATCCCAGCGCTTCTAGAGAATAGGAGTGGAGCTCCAGGCCCTTGACAACAATCCCGGGCAGAGTGTGAGTAATCTAGTACCTCTGAATCACAAGCAAGAGGCAAGTCTCAATTTGGAAGCAGAAAAGAAGTGATGCAAAGCTTTTTAAGCCTTGGGAGGGAGGGAAGCCCGGGCAGACCCGGGATCTGACTAGAAGTGTTGGCTGTACCTCTCCTGCTTGCTTTCCCCTCCGGCCAGCTGTGGCTTGTCCTCCGGGGCCCACCCTCCACTTCAAATCCTGCCCGGATAATTGATAGGCCTGCCAGACCTCGAGGCAGACCCAGACATCTCCAGGCAGGGCCGCAGCCTCCATGCAGAAGAAACACATTCTGCTTAAAAGGTTTGCTCCCTGGTCTGATTCAAATCCCAATTAAAGTCCAAGCCCCGGTGACTGGACAGGCCGAGTGGAGGGTGTCTATGTTTTTTCTCCTTCCAAGTTCTTCTGTTACTCTGTGTTTCCCACCTAGACATTAGGCTGTCTCCGTGATGCGAGACATCTTTCCTTTCTACAATTTCCAGGAAGCCCAGTTGCCTCCCACATGTTAGATTTAATGTAATTCAACCCAAAGTTTGAGGCTATTTCTCCTAATTCAGGAAAAGTTGTGAGCTTGGCAGCCCCAATGGAAAGGGTTTTTGCTTGTTTTTTTTTTTAGTGGTAGTGGATTTGGGGGAGGGTGTTTTTCTCATTTTGGTTGTGTATGTATGTTTCATAAAGTGCATAGGAGAATTAAGCTCAAAAAGCAACTGCTTGCAGAGATAGAAAGTCTTGTAATTCATGTTGTGCATAATGGATTTGGCAGGCCCAAGCACAGAAATTTCCAGAAGTGTTTGCGTGGCAGCAGTTCTTAGCCAATTCACATTTTTTAGCTGTCCTGGCCAGCTGCCCGGCCTACAGAAAAAGTCTTGTATCTCCCCAAGTTTGGCTGGCCTCTCTGACGAGTTTCCAAACTGCATGGCAACATTGGATGAGCTTATTTTCAAGTGCCAAAAAAACTCCTGCTACTTATATTGTTACTAAATACCAGATGTGCTTAATGCCGAGCAGGCAGAGCCAAACCTAGGGTAATCAAATAACCTATCATTAACATTTTCTAAAAACAAAAAATGCAATTGGAACACCAGATTACTGTTTTTCTTTGTTTGCTTTACGCCCTATTACTGGAACCCCTAGGGTGATGGGAACAGGACTGGGGTGGAGAGGCCTCTCTGGCAGCAAGGGAGACGCTGTTTACCATCACACCCCAGCACATCTGAAGCATGGGTGACAAAGTCAAGGCCCCAGCAGATTCCCTCCCGCCCCGCGCTGCTCACAACCCCGCCCCTTCACCTCCCTCCCCTCGGGACACTGCGGGCTGAGGCTCTCACTGGAAAGTTGAGGCGCACTGGGATTTGACCTTGAAGGCGAGAAACAGAAGGAGACAGGTGGGTAGGGTTGCGAGCTGGCAAATGAGAGGCTGGGCCAGGGTTGGCAGCAGCTGCTCTTACTGCTGGAAAAATGCAGAGAAATTCTGAAAGGCTTGAAGAGACAAGAGGATGCTGTGTGGCTTTGTCAGAGGCCCTGGCTGAGCTTCAGTTGGTAGAACTGGAAGCATTTCTTGAAGCAAAAATCTCCAGTCCTGTCCAACATCCTCCCTCCTCACGGCTCCACCCCCCCCAGCTATAATTTCTCTTCTTTTCTTTCTCTTTCCTTCTTTCTTTTCTTTCCTTTTTTCTTTCTCTTGCCTTCTCTCTCTCCCTTCCTCCCTCCCTCCTTTGTTCCCTCCCTTCCTTCATCTCTCCTTTTTCTTTCTTTCTTTCTTTCTCTCTTGTACTTTTCTGGAATCCAGTGGGCAAGGCCAAGTACCTGGCTCCTCTCATTCTGTCCCAGGCCATTCCTGCCATCGGGCTCCCTCTTCACAACTTCCATGTCCTGGGCATTCAATTCTCCAAACCTCTATGCCTTCCACCTTTCAGCCCTCCCTCCCAACCTCATACTTCTGGAAGGATGAAAAAGGCATCTTTCTCACCCTGAGGGTGCTGACCCCCACCAGACAGATGGCAAGCGAGCCTGAGTCGTTAGAGGTGATTAGAGAGAAAGACGGAATATTGCAAAATAAAATTTTATGGATGGAAGTAGGATCTCACCTTAAGAAATTTGAGAGTTAATAACTATTCTGAAAATATTGGTTGTCTGCGTTAAGACAACTGTGTAAATAAAGGAATCAGTGACTCAACCTAGGATGGTTGTTTTAGGAAACCTGTGACTAAAATTGTATTACAATCCAACTGTGCCTTGCATGCCGTTTTGCCAAGCCAAACTCAGTGAGAAGACTGCAGGGGTTCTCCACTGCGTGGAGTCATTAGGAGGATAAACCATGAGTCTGGTCTAATGAGCAATGAAACGCTTTGCAAATATTTGTTTTTAGGGGATGCAAATAGCAAAGTAGTGTGGAGCTGATGTTTGCGATACCTTTTGAACTTTTCTCCTAACTCCAGTCACACATGTTTTATACATCAACTGTGTTCCTGAGAAGTCAGGTGTGAATCCATATGCTAGGCAGAATTATGCTTCAGATGCTCTGGGGATAGTCCTGACTTGGGGGAATCAGGAATGGGCGAAGAAGTTACAGAGAAAATCTAATACCTAGGACTGCTTCGTCTCTGCTGATGAGCCTGCACCAAGGGAGAAGGAGGTGTCCAAGCTGAGCAGAGACAAAGCAGTGTGTTAGACTTCCTCAGTAGCTTCTTCACCAATTCCTGGTGAATTTCCTTCCATCAGCAGTGGCTCATTCCATTGCTGAGTCTGGGGAGGAAAGGGCTGGCCCTAGGAGAGGGTCAGGGGAAGGGTGTTTTGTTTTCTAGCAAGCAAAACAGAAGGCAGGAGGAAACGGCCCAAATGCCAAGCTCTGCAGAGGGCAAGTGAAGTCAGGGTTTAAAAACAAAACTGGAGGAGCTCATCTCCTTGAAGCTGTTTATATTGCATAACTCGAAAAAACACAGCAGTGCAGGAATGGTTCCCTTGGTGAGGGCTAGGACCCGGGGCCCAGAGGGCAAAGGGTGTTGCCTCCAGCCCCTGGTTAGAAATGGCTCCTTTAAATCAACAGCAGCAATAACAGATAATAATAATACTCCGGGGCACACCAGGACAATGCAGGAGGATAGCCTGAATAAATTAAGTAGAGGAGTGATTCTAGAAATAATTCGGACTTGTAAGGTGACTTTCTTTTCTCTTGCTAAGGAAATAAAGAGGACCCTAGGTGGCGCTAGTGGTAAAGAACCCTCCTGCCAATGCGGAGGACATGAGACGGGGGTTCGATTCCTGAGTTGGGAAGATCCGCTGGAGGAGGGAACCGCAAGCCGCTCCAGTATTCTTGCCTGGAGAATCCCATGGGCAGAGGAGCCTGGTGGGCTACGGTCCACAGCATCACAAAGAGTCGGACGTGACTGAAGCGACTTAGCACACACAAGCACAAGGAAATCACTTTTAATCAGAGCAATGGGAAGACACAAAGTCGACCCCAAAGGGCTATTTTCATTTTCAAAAAAAAGGAGATGAGGCGCTTGATCCTGCTGTGAAATTTATCAGGATCACAAAGGCTGCTTCCTCGCGCCCCAGAGGGGTAGCTGGCTTTCCGCCTTAGTCCCTTCTCAGCCCAGGGTGATGCGCGGGGACCTCGGCCTTCCGGGAAACACCGGGCAGTTTCATGGCATCTGCTGGAAGAATGAGAAATACTAGTTCCCCGCTCGGTAAATGGACACAGCCCCACAGGCCCAGTGTCTGAGCGAAATCAGAGAGTCTTGAAATTGAGAGCAGGCGAGAACCGACCGCGACCTTCTTCGTCAGTCGCCTGTCGTCTCCCGGGATAGCAGCCCCTATCCTATGCCAGGGGACAAGAATAGAAAGAAAAATTGAGAACACAGCCCTGAGCACGGGCTGGTGGTGTTGGCTGCCAGCCGTTGCCCCATTAGTAGGCTATGGGGACATGCAAGGGAACATTTTCTGTACGAGGCTTGTGTTTAAAAATACATCTTGCTTCAAAGCTGGCTCGGGAGTGGCTGGGGAGTGAGCGCCAGCTTTCTGTGTGCCCAGCAGTTGTTCATCCTTCTGTGATTTACTGCACTGCACAGCACATACCGCTCTGAGGCTGCCTCTCACCTGCCACATGACAGCGACAAAGACCTCACTCAACGTGGCTTCTAGCAGGCTAACATGCAGGACGACTCCTGGATGAAAGCCAGGCTCCAGAAACATCCTCCCTGTTGGCTTCCTGTGTGCAGAGGGTGCCAGGGCTGAGAGTGAATGGAGGTTGAGCGCAACGCCTCCCCAGCAAGGTCTCTGACCCTTTGCACTGCATGGATGTGTCCCTGGGGACACTTCCCTCCCCATGTCCTTTTTCTCAAAAGGAGGACACCAGTTTCTACCCACCTCCTAAGGACATTCAAGAGTAACAGCTAACGGAAATGACTTAAAAGCCCTTGGCAAATACAGAGTTCAAGATCAAGTGCTGAATGAAGGCCTCCCTCACCTACCCTATCTAATGCGTTACTTCCGTGCCCACTGTAAATGCTTTGCTGACAGACTGCCCCGTGGGGGGTAAGGCTGGTCTATGCAGAAGAAATCTCAGGTTCCTGCAGAGGAGTTTGCTTTTGTAGGAGCCGCTGAAATCTTGACATGTCCAAACGCATATTCTGGGTAGAAAACAACAGGTGATAAGCTGCAGAGGCTGAGAGGCTGCCAGGATCTACCCATGGGCACCCAGGCTTTGGCACCCCTCTCCTGGGGGCCATGAAAGGGAATAAATCAACACTGCAGGGTTGAGTTCAAGTCTGCCTCGATGAAGCCCTGGGGACCTACTTCTTGAAAAACAACTGGGACAGTGTGACAGCTGTTTAAGGATGCCAGAGATCAGGGTCCCTAGGGAAAGCTCCCCAGGGAATGTTATGTTTGCAGGAGGCACTTGTGAGTGACACGGAAGAGAGACAGCAGGAGTGAGGACAGCTGGGCCCCCGTGAACTCTCTAACTAGCCATCCATCAGGACCACCCTCCAGATGTGAAGTCTAGTAGTACCTAGGGTGATTGGAATGATAACCATCATGATGATTGTTGTTCTTTGGGGCCTATTAGACAATACATTCACCTTGGACTCCTTGAAGTTCCTGTGTTTATTTCCTTTGAGGGTCTTTACCAACCAAACACAAGTCAGGTTATATGTTGCCAGATATTTGTGGCTACTTTAAAATCTGGTCAGTGGTTCCACGTGGCAAGTGGGTGACAGGACCTCAAGGCAACAAGAAGGGGTCAAAGTGTTTGGAGATGCTACACCCTGCAGGTGAAGACAGACCCCACAAAGGTGCCCACTTTTGTGGGAGCTGCCGCCTCTGAAGCAGGCTTGGTGGATGCCTCTGATGGAAACCACTGGACCTGGGTCCCAAAGACTTGGATCTGACTCGTGGCTTACCCATTTCACAACAGTGTGAATGAACTGGGGCATGTTAGTGAACTTTTCTGAGACATGTTGGACTCACCTGTAAACTAGGGCTGAGACCTGCCTGTCAAGGCCGTTAGGGAGTTCCAAGGAGGCATCTCACTCCCAGGGGCACAATAAACATGAGCTGAAACAGTAAAATCTGATTCTGTCCATGAGTGTGACCTCTTACCTCTAAGGGCGTTAGTCACCTGGCAGGTGTGGGTGTCCTTCTGTCTCACCCCCTCATAGCAGGGGCACACAGCCTGGAAATCAGCCTGCCCCCTCCCCACCGAGAACTAGTGGCAGAGCCGGGGCTGAGCAGGTTCTGTTAGGCCTGGGATATCCGGAGTGCCTGCTGCCACGTGGATGTGGGCTTCTCCAAAGTTCACCGGTTGGCCCATTTGCCTGGGCCCCCATTGCTCTTGGCTATAGAGAGGGGTATCTCTTTCTTTCAGGCCCTCAGGGTACCACTCCAGGGACTGAAAGCCCAGCAAAAGTACAAAGAGAAGGAAGCTCAGTGTTATAATCTTTCTAGGTGAATCTCCAGGCTGCAGCCGCCCCAGGCAAGTCCCAGGCCTGCAGCAAACCTGTCTGCTGTGGGGCTGTCTCAACATGCTGTTTGGAAAGTCAAGATTTTCAATGTAAACTTTGTTCTCCCTCCCCTTTCTTTGGGGATTCACAGCTGGAGCTCTTTTCGGCCCTTCCTCTCCTTGGTGCTGAAATTGGAGGTCACACAACATCTCTGTCAGGACAGAGCCTCAGAGCCACCATCCTACTGGGGAGGGCAGAGCTGGCGCAGTGCTGGCTCCTGAGTTGGCCTGGGTGTTGGTTTCTCGGTGGCACTATTTTTGGCAGATTTTTTTCATCCTTGCTCTTTATCACAAGCCCGTCGGGCAAATGACAGCGGAATTGCAAGCTTGAATGGGCTTGTCTGACAGGCCAACTTTTATCCTGGGCTCTGCTGCCTGACTTTTAAAAAGGAACTCCGTGGAGAGGATAGTAATTTCACACCGATTCCTTGCTGTAATTTGCTTTGGGGTTTAAAATGTCGTGTTCCAATCACCCCTGGCTGTGCCGCTGTGTAAGGGAGAAGACGGGCCATGTGTGTGGTTAATGTCTTTGTAATGAGTGTGTGCATGCTAAGGCATCTCAGTCAGGTCCGACTCTTTGTGACCCTATAGACTGTAGCCCACCAGGCTCCCGTCCATGGGATTCTCCAGGTAAGAATACTGGAGCGGGTTGCCATGCCCTCCTCCAGGGGATCTTCCCAACCCAGGGATCAAACCTGCGTCTCTTAAGTCGCCTGCATTGGCAGGAGGGTCTTTACCACTGGAGCTGCCTGGGAAGCCCAGGGTCTTTGTAATAGATACACACAAAGGCACTGGTTTGCTCTGGAGAAATAGCCCCAGAAACAGTGAGCAGTAGGCCAAGGAACTCTCTATCAGCTACAAACAAGTGCATTCAAAGGACTTCATAATAGATGATCAGCTCGTGTGGAAATAGGGTTGCTTGTAAGAAATAGCAGCCTCGCGTGAAAATCCCCACTATTCAAGCATATATTGGAATATCTTTATGCTCTGGGCTATATTAAGTGGAGGTGCTGGGTGGTTTTAGGAAAAGCCGAAAGTAGGAGGAGATCTGAAACCCAGATCTAAACGCAGTGAGGGCCCAGTGGAGGTCTAGCTGAGGATATAAAATTCAGCTTGGACAAGGGGAAGCTGACTGGTACAGGCCCTAAATGGAAAGAAGTCCTCATGCTGATGAGAGTTGGTGAGGCTGTGTTTGAAGAATCCTGTAAGGAAAAGGACAGAGTCTTCTGGAAAGGTCAGTGGACAGGGTTATACCCAGTTTAGCAGAAGGAAAAGAGGGCTTTTCCTCATTTAAAACCCTCCTGTGGAAGCATCTGTCTCGTTCCTTTACCATCTCTTATCAGGCTCACAACGATGGTCACACTGCCTGGTGTTTAATTATTCTTCCGGCCAATGGTCCATCATGTTTTTCGATTCCTGCTCTTCATCTGGCCTATACATGCCTTGGGGTCAGGAGCCAGTATCTAACCTTCTCACTTGCCCTGAGGATCCTTCCCAGGGCTGAGCACGGGCCACAACTCAGTAAGTACCTGGAGTGTGTCAGAACCCTTCCCACTCGGCTTAGGAAGCTTCAGAAGCACCAGTGGGACTGCCCGAGGGCCAAGCAGGCTATTTCTTCTTCTTCTTTTTTCCGGCTATACTGGGTCTTGGTTGTGGTGCTCGGGCTTCTCTAGTTACAGCACACGGATCTCAGTTCCCCAGTCAAGGATCGAACTCTCATCCCCCGCATTGGAAGGCAGATTCTTAACCCCTGGACCACCAGGGATGTCCCCAGGCAGGCTAATTAGAGGGAGACAAACCCTTGCTCATTCTGGGCGGGCCCCAGGCTGCAGACACCCTCTCCCACCTTCCTCTGTGCCTCCCTGGCTGTGGCACGGTGTTCTCTCCATGCCAGCTGAGCAGAACTGAATGCTCTTGGGCTTCTGGGCCTTTTCACACACTGCTCCTTCCACCTGGCTGCCCTTCCCTTGTTCTTCCACCCATGGATTCGTCCGTTCAGCTCCAGGCCAACCCTCCCCTCCCGAGAGCACTGCCGGCATCTGATGGGCAGAGCTGGTGACACCTCCTTCTGTGGGTCCAGGGTGCTCGGCCTGAGGCAGTATCTGGGCCGGCGGCACTGCCCCCAGGTTGATGCTGCCTCCTGGGCAGGTCTGCCTCTTCCACCGGGCTCTGAGTGCCTTGAGGGCAGATCCACATCCCTCCTCACCCCTCAGCTCTTGGTCCTCATCACAGTGCCTGGCACCTAGTACAGATTTATCAAAGGAGTGTGTTGCCCTCATTTGGCAAATCAGGGGGAAGGTAGGACCAGGGCCCAATAAGTAATGTCAGAACAGGGCAAAGGGGACCCCACTGTGGGACAGGATGAAAGCTGCAGAGAGAAGCCAGGACTTGGGAGCCCATTTCAATGAGCTGGGGCACCCAGGACCAGTCCTAGATATGATGTTTTGAAAAGTGATGCTCGTGAAGTGATCATTCTGATATCTTTTTTCACTCTAGGGGTTTCTCTGTATTTTCCTTTCCAAACCTTTATGCCACCTTCTCTTACAGCTTTCAGTTACTCTGCCTGACAAGATCATTGATCATTATTAATCATCTCCAGGGGTAGACTGGGGGTGGCGAGTGCAGCAGTGTGCTGAGTGGGGGACCAGGAAGAGAGAGTAGCACCAGCTCTGGATGGCAGGGAAGAGAGGGAGGGGATGAGGAGGATCATCAACGCCAGCCTGGCTTCAGACCCCAGCCCGCCACCCATGTAAGATGGTGAGTGGGCCTCAGCCTCCCTGCCTGGGCCAGTGGTGATGGCGCCCTCACTGAGCTGTTCTGAATATTAAGCAAATTAATACATGGAAGCATCCGGAGCAGGGCCTGGCATATGGTAGTCGCCAGACTACGCTAGACTAAGCCAGATCCCGTCACCTTGAACCAGAAGCTGGAGTCCAGCCTGGCTTTCTTCACTTGTGAGTTGTCTGACCTGGGTGGCTCAGTCACCTCACTTCTCCACTCACGTTCTCTGGTCTCTAAATGGAGACAGAAATGCTGAGCTTGCCAGCTGTTGTTAGAATCAGGGAGAGGATGGGATGAACGAGTTTTGTAAGCTATGAGGTGTTTTCCCAAGGTGCTTGTGTAAGTTACCTGGGTGAAATTTAGGGAGGTGAGGACACCTCAGATGTCCTGTCTCTATGGAGTCGGTGACTGTGAATTAACTTTAAATACTTCCCATTTCTGTAAAGTGATGCTTCAATAGCCACCCCAGGGTTTATCAGCTACCCCTGAGCAAACTATGACCTCATTGTGGTGGCCAATTCTATGTGTCAGCTTGGCTGGACCACAGCTCCCAGGTATTTGGCCAGACATTATTTTGGATGTTTTAGTGAGGGTGCACATGGATGCAATGAACGTTTAAACCATTGGACTTTGAGTAAAGCAGATCGCCCTCTGTAATGTTGGTGGGCCTTTTCCAATCAGTCAAAGGCCTAAATAGAACAGCAAACTGATGTTTGCTGGGCCAGCAGACTGCCTGCAGACTCGGAGTTCAGCACTGGCGCTTCCTCGTGTCTCCAGCCTGCCGGCCCACCGTGCAGAATTTGGGCTTGTCAGGCTCCAAAGTTGCATGAACCAATGCCTTAAAAATCAGTTCCTCTCTCTCCTCCTTTCTCTCTCTGTCCATATACACTCTACTGGCTCCGTTTCTCTGGAGCACACTGTCTAATACCCCCATAAACGTTAGGACTCCTCACACAGCTTTAAACTGTATACTTACCAGTCACTGTGAACATGAATTTCATGGGTTCCTGCTTTTATACATAGCTTGCCAAATCTAAACTTGGCTGTCCCACCTCACCCATTCCTCCCCATGAAAAACATAAAGATTCTTACCTAGAGGTCCCCCTAGCTCCCTCGGCCTCTTGACTGATCCTGGTGCTTCCTCCTATGGCGCTGCAAAGTGTCTTATGCTCTCCCCAAGGACTGTAGGATAATCAAATCTTTAACCTTTCTCAGTCTGGATGTGCATCTATCTTGCTGATCCCTATCTAAGGTACTATGATAAAATAGACCGTGGGCTGCAGCCCAGTGCTAGGAAAACCCTGCCCAGTCTCCAGAGATGGGTGACGTGGTTACTGCAGCTATTGTGTGTCATTCTGCTAGAGGCCATGGTACTATTCAGTGTGAGATCTAGGGCTGATAGGACCCATAGCCAGCTTCTCAAGCAGCTTAAACCAAAAGAACAATTCCTTGCATAATGCAGAAATCATCATCACTGTTATAAACATACTGTGACCCTATTAAGAGCCCAAGTGAGCAGTGTTCTCAGTGAGCAAATGTTCACCCAGAGTAAGGCTTTTTATTGGCTCCTTCAGGGCCCAGAGAAGTGGCAATCAATCACCCTGGTAGGGCGTGTCCCAGAAGCGCCTGTGTCTGAGACAGAGCTCATTCACCTCTGCCTGGGGGAGACGAGGCTGACCACCTCTCAGAAAAGCATTAATTCACCTGGGTGACTCACAACATCGCAGAATCACACAATTCCAGAACCTTAACTTTTCATAGCCTGGAAGGGAGCTAACAGGTCATCTGGTCTCACATCCCTCATTTTGAGAAACAATAAATAATCCCAATTAAAACACACAAAGACTGTCACTTACTGTGGTTCCTAGGATGGAGCCCTCAATGAACGCTTAATTTGAGGACTGAATGGAAAACAACTTTGACCTATAGCCAGTGTTCATTTTGGGGGCTTTCTTACTGATGGAGGAATTGATGCAGGTCCATCTTTCATCTGCCCATCTGTTTATCTGTCTATTGTCCCTCCATCCATCAATTCCTCTGCCTAGTAAGATCTTTAGGCAGCTATACAAAGAGCACAGATTTCGCTGCTCTCACTTCCTCCTCTTTCCTTCTTGTTTTTTTTTTCTCACCTAGGATGAAGATGAGCGTTGTGCACATGTGCAGAGGTGGGAGAAAGACCAGTCACTGCTGGTGTCGCTGTGGGGTTTTGGAAACTCTCCAAGTCCCTCACACGCCCATGGTCAATATCACCCAGCCAGGATTGCTTGACAGAACATACTATAGAGGGGAACTTAATGAAGGGACTCAAGATGCTGAAGGGCTGAAAACAAGCCCTTCTCTTGTCTTCACAATACTTTCCAATAGGGTGTCACTGAATGGAGCTCAGGACAAAGAAATGTAAATAAATCACCATTGAAGCTGCTGTTTCCTCACTTCCCGTGGCCAGTTAGACGATCCCCCAGCTTCCGCTGGGGGTCCTGAGTTAAACCTCACAGCTGATGGTGGAAAGGGGCTGGGTGAATTCATGAAAAATACGTTGGTTCTTATAGGAGCTAAGATAAGGGTAATTAAATCTTGTACTTCAGGCCATATAAATGGATCTCCGCAGGAGGGCGAGAATTAATTTAATTTCACGTGCACAGCCCTGCCCAACCCCTCCACTAGCTTTATGTGATAGACCCAGTGTATGGCAGAGAAGATAGAGTGAAAGCAGAAAGATTTGTTTCGAGCACCAGGTATTAACCACCACACAAATCAGGAGCTTGAACTTGATAGGGCCCAAGGCTGATCTCATGTGGCAAATCCACAGCTTCTTCCAGCTTCTCCCAGCATTTGGTTTATTACACACAATCTGTACTGGGGCTGTTTTCTCACTTAATGGCAATCCTGAATCACTATCTATTTCCCATCTTCGCCTGCAAAACAGCAACCCGGAGCTAGTGCTCCGCCATAAATACTGGGCCCCATAAAGCCACGGCTGTATAGATTTGCCTTTTTGTGCGTGTGTGTCTGATTCACTGGCACTCTGGCAGCCTTCCAGGATCTAGGAGAGGAAAAAAAAAATCATCCTGAGCATCCCAACAGCCTCATTTTGCCCTGTGATACTGAACAACTCATTTCCACTTCACAGGCTCTGCTGAGCTGTGCCACAGAAAGACGAATCCCAGACGAGGAAAGGAAAGGCAGGCGGGAGGACGGTGGAGGAGACGGAGGGAGGAGGGGAGGGGGAGCAGAAGAGGGCTGCATCTATTAAGCTGTTTTTCTTTTGGTGAAAAGAAGCATTTATCAGTGATTTCATATATCATGTGAGAGGTGGCTTCCTGCCAATTTCCAAGAAATCAAACAACCCACTGACATCAGATGCTAAATATAGCACAGCCTTTGCTTTAGGTGAATAAATAATGCCGCTGGAAAGGAATAGGTTCTCTTCAGTTACATGTTTATTATGATCAGGCTATCAGGCTTGTGTAATCAAAAGAATAATGTCCAGTTCCAAGGAGGAATGGTGGGCAAAGGATCTTCAAACAATTTCGGGAGGTCAGCGATGGAGACCCACCCTCCTTCCCTTCCCTGATGGCCAGCTGAGCCTGGTTCTGGGAGGGAGGTGGGTGATGATGCTGTTGGGGGTTTTCAAAGCCCTGATTCATATATGTGTGTGTGTGTGTTGTATTTGCACGTCTGCCCTCCTTTCCAAACTAATAAGGAAAGAAGCCTAGGAGACCCAAGGGAAATGCACAGAATGAAGACATTCAAGTGCACAGAGACGGTCATGAGATTTTCATGAGGCTGGGGTGGAGGTGATGGGAACTGGAGAGACGGCTGGGTGGGGTTTATATTCAAGATGGCCAAGACAGCCTCTGTGTATTCTGCCAACCCCTAGGTAAGGATGCTTGTCCAACAGCCATTTGAGTGCCTAACCTCACTGTTCTCAGGCCTCGGCGCTTTGATTCCACCCCCGAGAGCTTTTAGGTTTAGCGTGTTGTGTCAAAGCCATGGGAAGAATTAAGATTTATAATAAGACCCTGAAATTTCTGCCTTCTCTTCCAGCATCACCCTTCTTCCCGCTCACCCCCAAGCTCACATGGAGGAGGAGAGCCATCACCAGGGGCTTGTAGGTACTTGGAGGAAGGGGCAGCTGTCAGAAGAAGAAAGGCAAGAAAATTAGTGCAGGATGATAAGGAGACAGTGCGTCAAAATATCTCCTAGAAGGTGTTGGATCCCTACTAACATCTGCAAGATTTCTCTTCACAGTCAGGGATACAATAGAGGTGGTTACTATGGAAACAAGTGTAAAAGCAGCCCAGAGAAAGGAGAGAGCTGGATATAAAGAGGAAAGAGGAAAAGGCACATAACACTTTTAAATCATCAAAGGGGAATACTACAGCACTTTCCATCTCTGAGAGGAGAAAAATAAAGTCATTGAGCCCAGAGGCTGCTGAATGCCGGGAGCCGGGAGGGGTCAGGGCTCACAGACTCTGTAATCCCTGTTCCCACCAGCCTGGGGTATTGAACCTGCCTTCCTGCAGCTAAGATCATCAACCAGAAAAGCCTCTGCAGGCTGCTCAGGGAGGCAAACTCCAAAGTGAACCACATGCACTTCTTGGCTTGATCATGACCTTCAGTAATGACCTTGGTGAGATCAGGTCATTTTTCTGGGTCATGGTTTCATCACCTATCTTCCTCCCGAAGAGGAATGACGAAGCGCTTTGCTCAGGGAAGAAAGGATAGAGGCTTAAGGCAGAAACATTCCAGAATGTCAAGAGCTGTGGACATGGGCCGCCCCAGCCAGTACCCCAAGCATATCCCAGAGGGCCAGGGAGGCAGAGGCCCAAGCTGTGTTTGTCCCCAGTCAGCCTCATTTTGTTTCAGTGTGAGTATTAATGGGGTAAAAGCATTTTCTCTGGCCAAGGAGAGTTTTAACAAGCCATCTTTAACAAGTCTCTTATCAGGACTTACATACGCAGTGCTGCAGACATCGGCGCTCTCCAATAGAGATAAGACACAAGCCATATAACATAACGTTAAATTTTTTACTAGCCCCATGAAAATAGAATTTTCCATTAGAAATAGGAGGAAAACAAAGAGGACACAAAGACGAATGTAAAATAGGTCTGTTTGACTTGCATTGATTCCAACCACTGGCCTTGTCTTACTGGGGGAGCGATAACTATGCACACACACACACACAGAAGAGTCAGTCTCAAACACTTCTTTCTGTTGTTGGATGGTGGCCTTCCTGTGTTAAGATGAAGGAGAATTTCTATCTAACATCTCAGCCTCTGTGCCAGTGAAATCAGACAAACCCGGTTCAAGGCCGGTCTCTCTTTTCCTTCCTGAGTGTCCCTTTCTGAGACAGTTTCTTAACCTTTCTGAGTTTGCCTCAGCTGTGAAATGGGAACACTAGTACAGTAAGTCCCCTACATACGAATGAGTTCCATTCCGAGCGCGAGCTTGCAAGTCCAGTGTGTTCGTGAGCCCAACAAAGTTAGCCTAGATACCCGACTCACACACACAATCAGTTATACGGTACTGTAATAGATTTCTAATACTTTCCACCAATAATACATAAAAAACAAACAAAAAATATAGAAAACATTTTAAATTTTACAGCATAGTATCCTGAAAAGCACAGTAGTACAATACAACACCTGGCACATAGGGACTAGGGACTGGCATCGAGAGAACAGGCAGGAGAGCTACTGACTGGAGGAGGGAGGGGAGGTGGGAGGTGGTAGAGGTGAAGGATTGTCAGCGATAGGAGATGGAGGGCAAGCTGCAGTTTCAGACACATCTGACACTGATGGAACGCACATTCGAATCTTTGAAAGTTTGCAACTTGAAGATTAGTATGAAGGGACTTATTGTAGTTAGGTCACACAATTGCTTTTAGGCTTAAATAAAGTAAAGCCAGCAGCAGGTTTAGCATAGAGCAGAAATCCATGGGGGCATCTCACTTCCTGTTCCTTGCTCAGCTCTGATCTATCAGTCTGTCCTTGAGTATCTCATCTTCTCAAGGTCCGGGTGAATGAAGAAACTAGAATTGTACATTTCTTCACATGGTGGGAAAACACCGGAGTAGAAACAGGACTTTAATGGCAAGATATGCCTTCTTTCACTGATACAATTCAACCTAATAGCTGGGTGTTTTCCCAGCACAGAAAAGTACTAAGACTTAGTGGATCAGGAAGAGCCCTTCTTTTGATAGCTGTGGACCACATAGTGAGGTATTTAGAAAAGGTAATTTAAATGTGTCCTTTGTCACAAGAGCCAAGACACGGAAGCAACCTAGGTACACATAGATGGATGAATGGATAAAGAAGATGTGCTACATGTACACAATGGAATATTATTCAGCTACAAAAAAGAATGAAATAATGCCATTTGCAGCAACACGGATGGACCTAGAGATGATCATAGTAAGTGAAGTAAGCCAGACAGAGAAAGACAAATGTCATATAATCACTTATATGTGGAATCTAAAATATGACACGCATGAACTCATCTACAAGACAGAAACGGGTTCATAGACATAGAAAAAAAGCCTATGATTACCAAAGGGGAAAGCAAGGGGCGGATAAACTAGGAGTTTGAGATGGACAGGTACTCATAACTATGTATAAAATAAACAATAGATACCGCATAGCACAGGGAACGACACTCAGTTTCTTATAATGATCTATCGTGGAAAAGAATCAGACAAAGAACAGATTCTGGGCCCCCTCTTCATGGGAAGAACCCCCAGGACATGAGGGGGGGTTAGCACCCTCCCTACCACTGTTAAACCAGCAATTCTCATGCTGTCTGACTCCCCACCTCCCTGCAAAGGCTAGAAAAGGGGCAATACGTGAAGTGGCTCCATTCTAGGACAAGCATAACCAGGAAGAGGCAGGCAGATTCACCCCATTACTATTCTGGTCATTGTTTCTTCTGTGAAAGTGGCAAACTGACCATCTATCCTGACCTCTCATCTAAAAAGAGCCAGGACATCCTGGGGAAGGAAGTTAAGATCAGAGTGGCTATGGGGGTAAGGATGGGCCTGCTCGTCTGGCATCCACAGGCTGACACACCAGCCGGCTGCCCCCCAGCCCCACCCCCTGCCCCATCTGTATGCTAGTCAGACACTTCCAGCCAAGTAGGAAAGGAAAACCCAGAAGAGCAAGTTTCTGGTGACTGGGAAGTGTGGAGAGCCCTGATAGGCATGAGTAACGATGAGCCTGCACAGGCCCGGCAGTCAGGAGGGAGGAGGCTGGATCCATATTTCCACGGGCCTCTCCCAGGGGCTGGGGGCTCAGGCCTCCCCAAGGCTCTGGAGGTTAGGTAATTGAGTTCCTAAATGGATCAGAGATGGAGCTCCAGACCCCTCATTTATGCCTTAGGATGGAAACAGTGGATTCTCCTGGGGACTTCTCTGTTGTCCCTCTTCTTCACAGCCACTGTCAGAGAAGGAATAGGCCTTTCCAAACAGACATCTGTCTTCTAGTGGATCTACCTTTCCAGACCCCTGGGCAGGTGGGGTAAGAGAATCAGACTAGAAGATGCCCCCATGGGGACCCACCATCCAGGGCTGCCTGGGAACATCTTGGGTTTTAGCTCTGAATGTCCCTCAACCCTAGAAAGCTCTCATCCTATCCTCGCTGGGACAATTGGTCACTTGCCCCCCCATCCACCTTCCTTCTCAGCCCTGGAGTCCAGGTGTAGAGACTCCCTAGGCAGTGACTCCACCAGGAGACACACACGAGAGGAGGATGCCTTCCTCTCCCCACAGAGAGCTCTTTGTGGGCCTCTACCCCATTGCCTCAGCTGCAGGACCGGGAGTAGGAGCTGGTCAGGAGATGCAGACACTAGGGGGAGAAAGCAGCAATTGGCCTAGTGCACAGAGATGCCTGAAGCCCAGGCAGGCACTTGGTACCCTGACCTGCTGGCAACCGCAGAGCATCTTGGCTCCTCCTGCTGGGCTATGAGGTCATTAAGACCCAGGTAGTGAAGGGAGAGAAGTGGGGTGGCATGTCCTGATCTCCGTACATATACATGGTGGTGTTGCTGCCCAGTGCTTAACAATAGGCTCTCTGGGGCCGGGGGCAGGGGATGGCAGGCAGAGCCCGGATTTGTTTCATTTGCCGGTGTGTTTGGTGTAGATGCTTCATAGCTGATTTCCAGCTACTGATGTGAATGGGGACAGACGCACACCCCTGAGCCATGGAAACCGTGTCCCTGCGTCCCTGTGCTGTGTGTGCCTCTCTGGCTGTGTCCACTGAGTGATCTAGTCAGGCCTTGCACAGGGTGCTTGAGACAGAGGAGGTTCTCACTGTGTGCGAAGGTGAGGCTGAGAGTTTTTTTAATTGTTTTTTTCTTTTTTTTTAATGCTTTTATTTATGTATGTGTTTATTTTTACTAATTTTTTTTTTACTGGCATATGGTTGATTTACAGTGTTGCATTAGTTTCAAGTGAACAGCAAAGTGAGTCAGCTTTACATGTATCTATATCCACCCTTTAGATTCTTTTCCTTCCTAGGTTATTATGGAGTACTGAGTAGAGTTCCCTGTGCTAAACAGCAGGCCCTTGTAAGTTACCCAGTTTATATACAGTAGTGTGTATATGTCGGTCTCAGTCTCCCAACTTATCCCTCCCCCATCCTGCCCCCTTGGTAAGCATAAGTTTGTTCTCTACAGCTGTGATTCTACTTCTATTTTGTAAATAAGTTCATGTGTACCCTTTTTGTTTAGATTCCATGTATAAGCAATATTATGAGATATTTGGAGCCCAAGAGTTTTGAGCGATATTCACCAATACCAGGAAAACAACTAACTTTCTGTGACCTTAAACCTGTGAAATGGGACTTATCTAGAGGCGGGAAATATAAGTGAAGGAATCAACTCTCAGGAAATGATCTCATTATGAATGGTATCAGACCTACAGCAAGCTAAGGCAGAATCAGATCTACTTTATCTTATACAAACAGTGGGAAATGAAGGGCACTGTGAGATACGCACTTTAAAAAAATTGTGAAAGGAAAGCAATGATTTTTTTGTTACCATTAGAAAACATTATTTTTGTGGGTATAACCTAGAATCAATTATTAAACCCCTTTTGGATAAAGCATAACGTGTAGTAAATTTCAAAGAAGGTCATTCATTTCATTTAATGATAAATAAAATGATGTTTGACCAATTTGATGAAGACAATAAGTCAAACTTCAATGCTCTGGCATTTGATGTTTTACTAAACGACAAATCTTATTAAGGAGCTTTTTACATTTAAAATATGCAAAATGCAAACAAAATTTAGTAGTGAAAGTAAAATTAAATATTTAATGACATAATTAAGTCTTATTAATGGCATGTTCTTTATTTTGCAGATTATATATTCACCATGATGATCATCTCTTTCATCTTTATTACTTAAGCAATGTGTTTTTCATAATTATTTGTTAGGTATTTTCATTAACATTTGATGAATATTAATAGTTAAAATAAAAAACAGTTTTTATTTCTGCTGTAATGACTTTACAGCAATAATAATATATAACTGTTTATAATGTGTTCTACTTGTTAATATTTAGATCCCCGATTTTGTTGTCACAGAGTGGAAATGTGGATCTTTATGGGTAATAAATGACAATCGTCACACTTTTCCATTATTCTTTGTTTATTTATTTAATCTACTGTTCTTAATGTAGCTTCACTGTGGGAGAAATATGAATTGCAGACTCACAACTAAAACTAGTAAGTTGTGTTTTAGGTTTAATCCTATTCTTGTGTTAATAATGGCTTGCCTGTCTGTTTAGATGTCCTCATTCATTTCCCATTTTTAGTTCATTTACCTCCCTGTTTTGGTCCATCAGAGCTCATATGGCTCTGGAACATTATCTCTCCATGATGTTTAAGACTTAATATCTGATGGCCTCTCAGATATTTTTCTTCTGGAACAAAGGATAAGAATTTTCCATCCTGGACAATATGAAGCAAATGCCTGTGGATCTCCTAATTTTCTCCATTTAGACAGTGATCTTAGAGAGCCAACAAGAATGGGTCCAATCAACAAGAGGGCACAAAAGTCATATGGTGACCGTCCCTCACTGCATCCAGCATGGTGGCCACATTGCCATCAGCAGCATGGAAAGCTTGCCCCCTCCGGGACAGCTCAGGAGCTGCATCTTCTCCATCCCCCACCTCTGGCTCCCACTCTTCAGGCTGCTGCTTCTGAAACCTTCAGTGCATTTTCACTGAGGACGACGGGCAGAAAGATTGAGGACAACAGTGGTGCACCCCAGTCTCGTGGTCAGGCAGGCTCACAGTCACATTTCCTCACAGTTCTGATCCAGACCCCTGCTCAGCATTCTGTGGCAGGCAAGAGCAGGCATTAGAGTGCAGACAGAGTTGTGCTAATCAGAACAGTTTGCCCTTTGGCTTTCCTCAGAAAGCTTTTTCTCTTCTGCAGAAGGCAGCTGCATTTTTTAAAGCCACAGCTTGCTGGAAAGAGCTCTGAACCACAAAAATGTTCAGGAAGAAGGAGAGTTTCCAGCCATGAACAATCTATAGGTAATTTACAAGAACCCATATGCATTTCAATAGAAACTACAATTTAATGAGAACTTGCCTTCTGGAAGGCTATTTCTGACTCTCATGAAAACTCTGCGAAGAGACAGCGATCACCCCATTTTATGGACACATGGAAACTTGGTGTGTTTGTTGGATGCTCAAAGGATTCACAGGTGTTGATGGGCACAGCTGGGATTCAGAACCAGGTCTTTCTGGCTCAAAATCCTGTGTACTTCTTACCATCATGTGACTTTACCTCCCTCATCAGCTATTCCTCTAGGTGGTCATATAAGACACAGCTGCCGCAGCTGCTGCTAAGTCGCTTCAGTCGTGTCTGACTCTGTGCGACCCCACAGACGGCAGCCCACCAGGCTCCCCCGTCCCTGGGATTCTCCAGGCAAGAACACTGGAGTGGGTTGCCATTTCCTCCTCCAGAGAATCTTCCCAACCTAGGGATCGAAATCCGCATCTCTTCTGTCTACCTACAATGGCAAGTGGGTTCTTTCCCACTAGCGCCACCTGGTAAGCCCCAGCAACAAGTGTTTACAATAAAAAAAATAAAATAAAATTCAAATTTGTATAATATGTGCTCACACCATTCATGCGGAACAGTTCTTGCTATTTCCAACAATGACATCTGCTCCCTCCTCACTAAGAGCCCAGCTGTGAGTGGATGGTGCTGCCAAAAGCAAGCAGAGACTGGGACAGAGGGGCTCAATCCACACCACGCCCTCGGAAAGCCGACCGGGCCAGGGGGCAGCGCCAAGAACACATTTCCACATGATCCAGGGCCTTAGTTTCCCCCCTCTGGCTTCGGGTGCATCCATCAACAGCAAAGCCCACAGGGACTCCGCAAGGACGAATATGGGATTCCTGCTCCCTGGGGTGAGCGGGCAGCTCGGCCGGGCCGCACACGCTGACGTCAGGCCGGCCCCTCGCTCTCCGCTGTCACGTCTCTCCTTGTCGAGCCCCGGTGTGACCGTATTGTTTATTACCTCTCGCCCCAGCGCCATATTCGGTGCTGCACGCGAGACTGATGGATTCTTCCTGTCACCGGCCTCACTGGGGTGGCAGCTCTCCAGGCCTCCTCCCCCGCCCCGCCCCTCCTCCCTCCACCTTCCAACCTCCCCAGCGGCTCTGAACAGGCCTCGCCACTGGTGGCCTCAGACCCTTTTGAAGAAGCCGTTTCCGAGAGAGGAGAAAGCTGATGACAGATGCCCAGTTGGCCTCCGTGATGAGGAACGGGCCGGCCCCGTGAATCATCTGCACTGGAAGCTGCTGACAGCAGTGGAGGCTTTCTGGAGTCATCTCCTTCCCCAACTGCCCTCGGCTCTCTCCTCTTCAGAGGGAGCGGAGCTTCCAGACAGAGAGGCCTATTCGGTGGGTGGGAAAAGCTGGGATGCTGCCTTCAGTTATACTGCCTGATGGAGAAAAGTCCAGTTTAGAGACTGGAAACCATTTTTATTGTGTCCTAAAGCTTCATGGTGTCTTGACTTTTGCATTGGTCCTACAGAATTGTTGTGGTGTCGAATAAGGAAGAAAAGTTTGGGAAGTTGAAAGATTGTGAGGCCAAGGGATGGTGTCTGACTCAAGAGGTTGATATGCCCTGTCCTTGCTCTGTCACTGAGCATCAATGTGACCTTAGTTATTGAGTCCTCAGGCTTAACTAGCCTCTCATTTGAAGGCCAAGCTCACTGAGCCCAACCCAATGAACACCAGTTTCACCAACTAACTGAAGATACAGAGAGGGTTCGGGAGCTACACCTGGAGGTTGAGAGCCTGAAGTTGCAGATGAAGGGGTGAAACGTGGTGAGTACATGTGACACGCCAGACTCTGTGCTGTCTAGTCCCTTCCCAGGTCTAGAAGCTCATGGGTCAACTCAGTGGTTCTGTGGTTTCTCCAACACCAATCAACCAGTTCTTCAGATCTCTGATACCAACAGGGTGTCCTACAATTCAATCCAGTTCTGACACTAACTGCCTGGAGTTAGTGCAGGACCCCCCACACATCCCCACCCCAGGTCAAGGGCTCAGTGCTACAGACTGCTTCCACTTCAGACACCAGCTGCAAAGGGGGTCCCCAGCCCACTTGCACTTCTGGGCAACTGGCTACAAATTCAGTGGTTCCCATGACCTGCCTTCAGGTTCTATAATATACTACAAGAACTCACCGAAGTCAAGACTTATGATTACTGTTTATTATAAAGGAGAGAAGTGAACAATCAAATGAAGAAGTAGGTACATTGGACAAGGTCTGGAAGGGTCCCCAGCACAGGAACCTCTGTTGGGTTGGGGTGCACACTCTCCCAACACGTGAATGTGGTTTCCAGATCAGAAGCTCCTGGATTTTAGGGATTTTTATGGAGGCTTCATTAAGTAGGCATGATTGATGAACTCACTGGCCATTGGAAATTGAACTCAATCCCCAACCCCTCTCACTTCCATGGAGGTGATGCTGAGGTGGGGTGGGGCTGAAATTTCCAACCCTCTCACTACCTGTTTGGTTTCCCTGGGAACCCCCATGAGCCATCTCATTAGCATAAACTCAGGTGTGGTCAAAGTGTTATGAATAACACTCCTATCACTAGGAAATTCCAAAGTCTTTAAGAACTCTGTGCCAGGAAATGAGGACAAAGGCCAAATATATCCTTTTTTTTTTTTTTTTTTTTTAATCATACCACAGGTAGACAAGAAATCAGCCCTAGATTCATTGGAAGGATTGTTGCTAAAGCTGAAGCCCCAATAGTTTGGCCACCTGATTCAGAGAACTGACTTACTGGCAAAGACCCTGATGCTGGGAAAGATTGAAGGCAGGAGAAGAAGGGGATGACGGAGGATGAGATAGTTGGATGGCATCACCTACTCAATGGACATGAGTTTGAGATGGTGAAGGACAAGGAAGCCTGGTGTGCTGCAGTCTATGGGGTTGCAACGAGTTGGGCACAACTGAGCAACTGAATGACAACAGGTAGACAGAAATGAGAATGCATGTAGTGGTTGCTCTGAAGGGCTAAGAAAAGGTGATCCTGAGCATCCCTTCCTGCTGACCAGGGAGGCCATATAAAGGAAGTGATCTATGAGGGAACTGTAGAGGCAAAGGTTCCCTATGAATCCTAATATCTGTATGACCTTGGACAGGTGACCTGCAGCTATGAGCCTCCATCACCCCATCCATAAATGGGGCCAATAAGGGCAATATTCAGGGTTAATATGGGACATAATGAGACTCTTTAAGGACAACGTTCACACCATGCCTCACACATATGAATCATTTGGTAAATTTAGGCTGTTGATACTGGGTGATGACGTTGATGACAAAGGAAAATCTCAGAGGAATAGTGAGAAATTGTATATGGCTGAAGCACTTGACAGAGAAGTAGCCCCAGTTACCTTGTGATTCACGAGACCTCTGTTTACTCAGGCAACCACAGGCAGGCTACCGGCTAACTGGATGATAGACAATTACTAAGTAGTCTATTGGGGGACCTTGCCTCTTTCTGCCGTGGACACCACAGGGCTCCCCTCTCTGTAACAGCCTCCTCAAGACTTCGAAATTTTGCCTAGTTTAGCTGGCAACAGACCCAAATTTGACGATGCCCCTAATTTGAAAGAGCTACTGTTTGAAACAATAGCCATAAAAGAAACCAAAAGTATTTTTTTTAAACAAAGCAAAAACAGTCTGTATCTAATCAAAACAGGAGAGAGAGGGCCAAATTTTTGTGAGGCAGTCTTCCTGCTTGGAGTAGATATGCCTGAAATAGGACCATGGGAGCCTTGGGCTTGGGGTGCCCAAGTGAGGGCAATGGGGAGACCCTGAGAGTGGAGATGGCCTGCTTGTTGGGGGGGCTTGTTGATCTGGGTGGGCCCTGGGCTGGTCTTGGGAATGTGGCCAGTATGAGCCAAGGGTGTGCCCATCATGGAGGATATAGGTGCCCCCTGAGCTGTACCTGCAGCTCCTCCATCTTGCAAAGAAGACAGGAGTGAGCAGCAGTGGAAGATTTCAGGCTTATTGCCCTTCCTCTGGGGCTTTCCAGGTAGCCCTAGTGGTAAAGAACCCACCTGCCAATGCAGTTCGATCCCTGGATTAGGAAGATCCCCTGGAGAAGGAAATGACAACCTACTCCAGTTCTCTTGCCTGGAGAATCCCATGGACAGAGGAGCCTGGCAGGCTACAGTCCATATGGTCCCAAAGAGTTGGACACAACTGAAGCAACTTAGCACAGCACAGCCCTTCTTCTGCACACCTACCACCCAAGGTGGCATCTTCCCCTCCCTGCAGAGAAATGCCTTGTTTAGGGCCTGAGGCTGGAGTGGGTCCACCACCCACATCTTTACAGCATCCTAGGTGCTGCCTGGCAAGCCCAAGGCTGGGAGTGCGGGATGGGGACTGTTAGGCCTTGGGTGCAGGTCCCTGGACTTCTGTGATCGATATACCCCATAGAACTGGGGTAAATTCAGCCATGGCCAAGTTCACTGATGCCTTTTGTTCTGGGCCAGATGCAAGCCAGTAGAAGGGTCCTGGGTTTTTAGCTCGTTTCTGGATGGATGTCACCTTTCTAGTCAAGAACAAGGAGATCCGGAAGGAAATGCTGGCAGGTGGGGGCCTTGCACTCTCCTTGGCCTGCAGCCTGCCTGGCGCCTCCCAGGAGGGCCCCCAACCAGAGAAAACAGGACTTCCCCCACTTCTGGAGCTCCTCTGGAGGCCAGGGCACACATGGGGGTGTGAGGCACTATGCCAGATATTAAGGAAGCAGAGACCCCAAAAAGGAGACCAGACCAGTAGCGTTCACCCTCAAACCTCAGTATGCTTATGAGCTTTGCAGGTACCCAGGCCTCACCCCTGTGGTTTAGATTTATTGTCAAAACCGCCCTAGGAGCTCATACATAGATGGTTGAGGCCCATCTTTGTGGAATCACTGACTAAAATGAGCTCAGAGGACGAAGACACATCACAACTTGGGAGTCCTGGGTTGTAGGAAGGAAAGTCTGGAGGGATTTCTTGGCATGGTACCCAAGCAAAGTGAATCTTACAGAACGAGGAGGAGAGGATGATGGAAGTGGAGAACAGGCAGGATGTTCCAGGCTAAGTGCCACAGGAGCAAGGGAACTGTGGTGTAAACACCCCACGGGGCAGGGCTGGGCTCATGGGCAGGTGACCTGAGCATAGTAAGTCCCCGACACTCAAAGGAGTTTCTTTCCAAGAATGCGTTTGTAAGTGCGATATGTTTGTAAGTCCAACAGCGTTAGCCTAGGTACCCAACTAACATAATCGGCGGTATATAGTATACTGTATATGTACTATAGCGCAATATTGTAATAGATTTATAGTACTCTTCACACAAAGACCCTGTACCACTGTACCCTATACAGTACTGTACAGTGAAGTACACAAGAGCGTGACCACTTCTAAAGGATGCACACACATGGCAATGTGAGTCAGACACGTGAACTGACTTCTGTGATTGGATGTGCAAACGTTTGTTCGCATCTTTGAAAGTTCACAACTTCAAGGTTCGTAGATGACTTACTGCAGTCACACAGGCCCTGTGCTTGGAGTTTAAGGCCCTGCTGACAGCATTTTAAAATCCTCAATTTTAAAAAATGGTTTATTTATGCACTCACTTTTGGCTGCACTGGGTCTTAGTTGCCGCGCACAGGCGTTTCTCTAGTTGTGGTGAGCGGGGCCGCTCTCTAGCTGCATTGCGTGGTTTTCTCATTGCGGTGGCCTCTCCTGCTGTGCCCCTGGGCTCTAGGGCACACAGGCTTCAGTAGTTGCGCTGCACAGGCTTAGTTGCTCTGTGGCACGTGGGATCTTCCCAGAGCAGGGATTGATCCTGTGTCCCCTGCACTGGCAGGCAGATTCTTAACCACTGGACAACCAGGGAAGTCCTAAAATCCTCAATTTTCTCTTTGAGTTTGTGTTTTGAAGGAAGGACGCTTGCCCTGCTGGGATCGGGAAATGGCAGGAAGCCCAGGTTTGAGGTGGCTAAAGAGAGAAGGCTCCCAAATGCCAGGTCAAAGAGCTCGGATTTTGACCCAGAAGGAGCAGACTTTAAGAGGGAATGAAGTAGTTAGGTTTGCATGCCACGATGACCAGTCTGGGACCTGGGTGAGTCAACCCACAGGTCCAGGGGCCTTGAGAAGGCCACCAGGACAAGGCCAAGATGCCAGTGGCAGCTGGAGAAGGGGTGGTTGGGAGGAAAATGAGGTGAGGGTTTGGAATTGGAGAAGGGGGTAAAAGAGAAAAGGCAAGGATAATTCCCAGATTTCTAGCTGAGCCACTACCTGGCTTCGTGTTGTTCAGTCACTCAGTCATGTCAGACTCTTTGTGACCCCATGGACTGCAGCACGCCAGGCTTCCCTGTCCTTCACCATCTCCCTGAGTTTGTTCCAACTCATATCCCTTGAGTCAGTGATGGCATCCAACCATCTTATCCTCTGTCGCCCCCTCCTCCTCCTGCTTGGGATGTCACTAACAGAAAGAAATGCACTGCTATTTGTTTCCTTGTTCATTTTCTCCTCTGAAATGGTGTTTATGCTAAGAAGTCAACGTTGTTCACCTTTGTCAATAAGAGCTGCTTTCCAACATACAAATAACTCACCCTTAAACAGAAAAACGCAGATGGAGAAACTGTAATCTGGTCCCAAATTCACCCACTTTTAGACATCCCTAAAATTATTTGCTGGACAGAGAGCTTCAACAACAAACCTAGACTTTCATTTGTTCCTCCCCCACCCCATTTTCCATCCTGAATATCAGTTATTTTTTTCTTTTGCTAGAAACCCAGCACTGACCTTGAAAATATCACTCACATTTTAACACACTCTGGTTGTTTGACCAGACATGGAGAGCTGCTTGAGATGTGACCTCAAGACACCCTTGCTCCAAAAACAGCTGCCTACAGGGCTCAGCCTAGATGGGCAAGCGTCCGGTGGATCTGAGGCTTGGGGAAAAGAAATCTAAAGTTAATGCATTTATCCGAGCCCCTTTGATCTGGAATCAGGCTGACAATCCTGTGAGGCCAGTTGCCCACAAAATTTTCAGGCTTTCCTCCTATTCAGCCGTCTTCCCTCTGGTGTCTTATAACTGGAGCTTTGAATAACTTGATATTACAAATTAAAATCACCCCGAACTATGAATGAAAGATTTTTAAAAGAAAAATTAGATTTTGTTCAAGTTAGACATCAAGAAACTGAGAATCACGAGCTTTCTTTGAGCCAGTTTATTTACAGCAAGAAAATTCAGCTAGTAAAAAAGCTTACATCAACTACACTGTTCTCACAGGAGGCAGCAAGAAAACATTACTTTTAATAAATAATAATGATTCAACAGATATTTTAATAGCATTTTTCCTACTTCTGAAAGTAATACATACAGCTTATAGATATTTTGAGAATACAGAAAAGTGCAGGATGAAAAACAAAATCACTCATAAACCATCACACAGAGATAATATTGTTCATGTTGTGATGTGTTTCTTCTCAGCTTTCTTCCTGTGCACACATTTATAAATTCTTTGCTAAGGCATTCTAAAGCATTCTAAAAGTGGAGATCATGGATTAAATGATAATGCTCATTTGAAAACCAGATTGATTTCATAGCCATATTTTTTCTAATCAAAGAAATTAGGTATCATCAGAAAAGAAAACTTGTGAAACAGAGAAAAATCACAAAGGAAGACAACAAAAATCACTTGGATTCCAACCAAAGAAAACTATGATTAATGTTTTGCTGGGTACCTTCCAGTATTTTTTCCATGTGTGTATGTGCCTTTCTTATTTATTAAAAAATATCAAATAGTGTATCCTCTTTTACTGTTCGCATATTTCATGGAGTGATACAGAATGAATAGTTCCCATAAGAATAAATGTTTTTCTACAATGTGATGTTTAATGGCTGCCTAGATGGTATTCCTCTTTATAGGTTTATAATAATTTACCTACTCAATGTACTTTGTGGGACTGGTAGCTTGTTTGTAATTTTTATTTGTGATAGAAATGCTAAGTTGCCTCTGGAATAGTGGTACTAATTTATATTTTACTAATTCAAGCTTTTGAGAACATGATTTTATGGTAAACATAATCCCTGTGTTGTCATTTGGGACAATTAAAGCAGAAACCAGTATTGTTGTGAGGGCTGCACAGAAAGTCCACAGGCAGAATTACCTTCGTCTAGATCAAGGATATATTTTTGCATGCGCTTTGTGCTTGGGGTTCCCTGGTGGCTCAGACATCAAAGAATCTGCCTGCAATGCAGAAGACCTGGGTTTGATCCTTGGGTGGGGAAGATCCCCTGGAGAAGGGAATGGCTACCCACTCCAGTGTTCTTGCCTGGAGAATTCCATGGACAGAGGGGCCTGGCGGGCTGCAGTTCATGGGGTCATAAAGAGTTGGATACAACAGAGAAACTAACACTTTATGCATATTCTCACTTAATTGTCACAAAAAAGAGTTATTTTTAATCCTTATTTCCAGATAAGGAAAATGGGGCCCAGAAACGTCAAACCGCTGCCTTTCCCATTCACTGTATGGCGGTGGCTTCATGACCGCAGACTTCCATATCTGCACAGACAATCCAGCTATGCTGCAGTCTGAGAATCCTAAAGTGTAACCCAGTTTTACAAACATCAAATGCATCAAACCCTTGCAGAAAAGGATACTTGATTTTAATTAAGTCAATAACGTAAACCCCCTCTTTTTTGATAAATGCAACATGGAAGATCCTGCCACTGGATTTATTTTTTAGGTAAAAATAGCTCCCAGGTTATGGCCTCTTTTGTGGGGGTGGCTAGGGGTGAGGGGAGTGGAGCGAGCTTGAGAAAGAGAAGAACAATGTCTTTAGATGATGAGCAAGGTGCAAGAGCTTGTCTCCTAGGTCTAGATTGGCAGGCCTCCAGCCTTGACTCAGAAGGAGGGAATTTGCTTTGGTTTCTTAACTGGGTTGCCTTGTTTATCAGCCACAGGGCAAGAGACATGCCACAGCAATGAAATAAAGTTGACATGTCATCCTGGGGGAAAGGGGGTTATTCAACAGGCTGAGTGACTCACTGTTGGACTGCAGGTATGGGTGAGACACCCTGCAGAGACTCAGGGCGAATGCGGACGAACTGTGGGTGAGTAACAAAGAGAAACAGGTCTGTGGATGACCCAACACTCCCGAAGTATTTTGAAATTCCTGGATTGTAACAATGAGAATGAAAAAGTTTCCAGCAGATGTATGTTCGCTTTTGCTTTGTAACAACTCCTGGGCATATGTCTGGGGACTTAACAGACACAAAACAGACTCGTGGTTGCCATGGGGGTGGGGGTGGGGGGAAGGATGGATTTGGGGTTGGGGCTTAACGGATGTAAACTATTATACACAGGATGGATAAACAACAAGGTCCTACTGTACAGCACAGGGAACTGTATTATTCAATATCCTATAATAAATCATCATGAGAAAGAATATATATGTGTGTATATATGTAAAACTGAACCACTTTTCTATAGAGCAGAAATTAATACAACATTCTATATCAACTATATTTTAATAAAATAAATTTTAAACACTTCTTCACCGATGTTCATATGTAGCCCATTTAATTATCACAACAGTCCTGCAAAATTAGTTTTATTATTCCCCTTTCCTGGACCACTTAGGTCTCAGGAAAGGTTGAGGCTTACTGAGGAATTTGCCCCAGTAGAACTTGCATGCATGTGAAGTCAATTACCTCTTAGTGAAGAAAACTATTAAATGAGACAACACTTTGAAAATCAAGTTAGTAGGAAATCATATTAGAATCAAGACACACTTGAAAAATCATTTAGTTCAAACTCCTCATTTTATAGATGTAGAAACTGCATTGCAAAGAGGTGAAGTAACTTGCTTGATGTTAGGCAATTGGCTGGAAAAGAGCTTGGGAACTGGCTGAAGGCAGGTAGCCTTAGACCTTCCCCAATACTCTGCCCATCACCCACTCTACCTACCCAGATCATCAGCAGATTGGCAGATGTGTAATAAATGGCATTAGAAAATTGAGGTTAAGAGATGGATAGATGAAATACATCAGACTAACAGAAAAATTTAGATTCTACTTCAGACCCTGGGCTAACTAGCTGTATTCTCTCCAAGTCCCTGAGCCTCTGTGAATCTCAATTACATGTATAAAAGGAAGTCATGAATACTCATGGACAACTACCTGCACGCATAGAGTACAGTTGATCCTCTGTATCTGTGGAGGAGGGACCTGTCCTTACGGGCGAACCCACAATGGGACTTGAGCCCCCTTGATTTGGGTGCTCACAAGAGGTCCTGAAGCCACTCTTTCATGGATACCAAAGGACGACTGTACTTTGCTAACTGTTAGGGTTTAATGAGTGTAAGGCAGTCACACCCATTCATGAATCCACACTGAAGACCACACTGGGTTTTCATCCAGATGAGCTCCTTAAGGATGGGAAATATCACTTATCCAGTTTTGTATATCAGTAGGTATTTTTAAGGTAAGTGAACACATTAATGGTATAGCTTTTTTGTAAGTTCTCTTCCTTATCACCGTGACCCAACTGAGCTCAGGGACTCATCCAGTCAGTACGTTTCCCACCAGGGTTCTTGGCCTTCCCGAAACAATAGAAATTGACTACAGGCTAGACAAGAAATTCAGGCAAGGCTTCATTGGGGTCTCCGCTGCAGCAGAGTAAGCCAGAACAAGCAACAGAATCCCTTGCTTGCTCATTCCCGAGGAAGGACACACTTGTTCCTTCGTGTCAGGCAGGAGGGAAGGCTTAGGTGGTTTGCCCAGGCCTTAGGTGCTGTGTGTGCAGGGAGCTGTGCAGTACCCTGCTTTTGCTCCCAACACCTTGCCTTTGCTCCAGGCTTCTCCAAAGTGGCAGATGGGTTTTTAGTCTCTTTGTATCTTTTGGGTCCAAAATTTGCCTTTACTGAGCTAGCACGCAGTTATTTTTAGTCCTATATAGTTTCTTTGTATTTTGTTGCTTCAAGAGAGGTGTGTCTGGTTGCAAGTTTTGCAGCACTACAGCCAAGGGTCCCAGGTCCCAAGCCTATGTCAAGTATAGTGGCTGAATTAAACCAAAAGTGATACATTCAAAGAGACAGGTTCAGTTCAGTTCAGCTCAGTCCAACTCTTTGCGACCTCATGAATTGCAGCACGCCATGCCTCCCTGTCCATCACCAACTCCCGGAGTCCACCCAAACCCATGTCCATTGAGTTGGTGATGCCATCCAGCCATCTCATCCTCTGTTGTCCCCGTCTCCTCCTGCCTCCAATCCTTCCCAGCATCAGGGTCTTTTCCAATGAGTCAACTCTTTGTATGAGGTGACCAAAGTATTGGAGTTTCAGCTTCAACATCAGTCTTTCCAATGAACACCCAGAACTGATCTCCTTTAGGATGGACTGGTTGGATCTCCTTGCAGTCGAAGGGACTCTCAAGTCTTCTCCAACACCACAGTTCAAAAGCATCAATTCTTCAGCACTCAGCTTTTTTCACCATCCAACTCTCACATCCACACATGAGTACTGGAAAAACCATAACCTTGACTAGACAGATCTTTGTTGACAAAGTAATGTCTCTGCTTTTAAATATGGTCATAACTTTCCTTCCAAGGAGTAAGTGTCTTTTAATTTCATGGCTGCAATCACCATCTGCAATGATTTTGGAGCCCCCCAAAATAAAATCTGACACTGCTTCCACTGTTTCCCCATCTGTTTCCCATGAAGTGATGGGACCAGATGCCATAATCTTAGTTTTCTGAATGTTGAGCTTCAAGCCAATTTTTTCACTCTCCTCTTTCACTTTCATCAAGAGGCTTTTTAGTGCCTCTTCACTTTTTGCCATAAGAGTGGTGTCCTCTGCATATCTGAGGTTATTGATATGCTGCATATGCTGAGGTTATCTCCCAGCAATCTTTTTTTTTTAATTTTCTTTACTTTATTGTGTTGGTTTTGCCATACATTGACATGAATCCTCCATGGGTAAACATATGTTCCCCCTCCAGAACCCCCCTCCCCCCTCCCTCCCGATTCCCTCCCCCTGGGTCATCTTGGTACACCAGCCCCGAGCATCAGACCTGGGCTGGCGATTGATTTCACATATGATAATTAACATGTTTCAATGCCATTCTCCCATATCATCCCACCCTTGCCCTCTTCCACAGAGTCCACGAGACTGGTCTATACATCTGCGTTTCTTTTGCTATCTCGCATGCAGGGTTCTCCCAGCAATCTTGATTCCAGCTTGTGCTTCATCCAGCCCAGCGTTTTTCATGATGTACTCTGTATATAAGTTAAATAAGCAGAGTGACAATATACAGCCTTGACATACTCCTTTTCCTATTTGGAACCAGTCTGTTATTCCATGTCCAGTTCTAACTGTTGTTTCCTGACCTGCATACAGGTTTCTCAAGAGACAGGTCAGATGGCTTGGTATCCCCATCTCTTTCAGAATTTTCCCACAGTTTATTGTGATCCACACAGTCAAAGGCTTTGGCATAGTCAATAAAGCAGAAATAGATGTTTTTCTGGAACTCTCTTGCTTTTTTGATGATCCAGTGGATGTTGGCAATTTAATCTCTGGTTCCTCTGCCTTTTCTAAAACCAGCTTGAACATCTGGAAGTTCATGCTTCACGTATTGCTGAAGCCTGGCTTGGAGAATTTTAGGCATTACTTTACTAGCACATGAGATGAGTGCAGTTGTGCAGTAGTTTGAACATTCTTTGGCATTGCCTGTTTTTGGGACTGGAATGAAAACTGATCTTTTCCAGTCCTGTGGCCACTGTTGAGTTTTCCATATTTGCTGGCATATTGAGTGCAGCACTTTCACAGTGTCATCTTTCAGGATTTGAAATAGCTCAACTATTTCAAACCTCCACTAGCTTTGTCTGTAGTGATGCTTCCTAAGGCCCACTTGACTTCGCATTCCAGGATGTCTGGCTCTAGGTGAGTGATCACACCATCATGATTATCTGGGGAGCAGAGTAAATGCCCATGATTACCACTTGGGCTGAAGGGCCTCATCTTAATAAACTCTGAGGACTAGTTGTTTCTTAATCTCCTGGAATCCAGTCCTGTTTGCTTGTTTTTTCTTTTTTCTTAACATTCACATTTCACATTATCTTGCAAATGCCCTCTGCTTTAAAAAAAAAAGTAGGTATATGAAGAAAAAAGACATTAGATCCTTAAGCCACACAATACATAAACATTAACTCTAGTTACATTTCAGATTTACTGTCAAAAGAAAACTTTTCAAAATTTTTGACCATAGAGCAGGGAAAGATTTTTAAAAATTAGAGCAGAAAACTCTAAGTTGAAAAGATACATACACCTCAAAGTTCACAACAGCAAAGACATGGAAGGAACATGGAAGTGTTCACTGACAGCTGAATGGATAAGGAAGATGTAGTACATATATACAATGGAATAGTCCTCAGCCATAAGAAGCATGAAATAATGCCACTTGCAGCAACACGGGTGGACCTAGAAATTATCATACTAACCAATACATGTCAGAAAAAGAAAGACATATACGATACAATATCACTTACATGTGGAATATTAATTATGACACAAATACAATATGCACTTTCCTACAAAACAGGAACAGACTCAGAAACACAGAAAACAAGAAGGAAAGGGAGTGGGGAAGGGCTAAATTAGGAATTTGGGATTAGCAGATACACACTATTACATATAAAACAGATAAACAACAAGGTCCTAGTGTATAGCACAACTACATTCAATCTCCTGTAATAAAACACAGTGGAAGAGACTATGAAAAAGAAAATACATATGTATAACTGAATCATCTTGCTGTATACTAGAAACTAGCACAACATTGTAAATCAGCTATAACGTCAATAAATTTTTTAAAATAACCAAAAAACAAGACCAAAGTAATAATAATAGTGCTACTCATGAAAGATTCATGAAAGATTGATAAATTAAAATTCATTAAATGTTCAAATTCCTGTTTATCAGAAGACCCTATTCCCCCACTCCATTTGAATCAAGATGTTAAACATATGTTGGTGTGCGTCACACTTGGGTATCACCACCTGAGAAATGAAGTGTTCAGCCAAACTTTGCTGCCACACCCAACACGACAATAATTCAGGAAGACATCCTCCTGGCAGGATCTTTGTGTTCCCATGAGAGCTTTATCTAGATGATTTAGGGACTGGAGGATGGAGCGGGGGAGGAGTGTGTAAATCCTTTGTTACCAATGGAAAAAGAAAGCAATACACATGAGCAAACAGATGTCATGAACACCTTGAAGGAATGCAGCAGATCTTATATATCTTCCTAGATAAAAAGACCTTGGACATGGGCACAAACACAAGGCTCTTAATACATGGAGGTGTGGAAAACAGTATCATCCTCACTCAGATAGGAAAGCTATTACTTAGAATTACTTAGATCACTATTTTCACCAGAGATTCCTCACTCTTTCATAGTCATCAGCCAGAGGCTGTCCTCTCCAGCCTCTATTGCCTATAACCATCATATCAAAAAAAAAAAAAAAAATCCACACACACAAAAAAACCCAAAACAACAACAAAAAAGGGTTGTCCGCAGAACAAATAAATTCCCCCAGTAGTGGCAGCAATATTGTGTTTTGGGCTTTCCAAGTAACACTAGTGGTAAAGAATCTGCCTGCCAATGCAGGAGATATAAGAGACACGGGTTTGATCCCTGGATTGGGAAGGTTCCCTGGAGGAGGGCAAGGCATCCCACTCCAGTATTCTTGCCTGGAGAATCCCATAGACAGAGAAACTTGGCGGTCTACAGTCCATAGGGTCACAAACAGTTGGACATGATTGAATGGTCAGGCATACTGCGTTTTACAGTTTGCAAACGACACCAAATATAATATCTCACCTGAATCTCACAACAATAAGTAAGATCAGATATTATTCATCTTATGTCATAGATGAAGAAACTGAAGATCAGAGAGGTTGTGTGACTTTTGCAAGGCCACACAGGCAGGAAGTGGCAAAGCCAGGACTTGGAATTCAAGGTAAAGGGAACACAGTGGGAAGCCTCAGTTTGCAATTAAATGTAACTAAAGGAATAGTGTAAAATGAAGCCGATAACAACTTTCTCCCCAGAGATGTGTTTAATTATACCCTTGGCTTTTTAATAGGGTTGGTTTGGCCATACATCTTACAGTTGAGAACACATAGAGACAAGGGGCTGTCATCCAGAGTGAAGCAAATCAGAGAAAAACGAATATCATATATTAATGCATATAAGTGAGATATATAAAAATGATACAGATAGATACAGACATAGAGAACAAACGCATGGATGCCAAGGAGAGAAAGGGGAGGTGGGATGAATTGGGGGACTGGTATGAACTGGGAGATTGGGATCTACATATATACTATGTACAAAATAGATTGTGTAGCACAGGGAGCTCTACTCAGTGCTCGTCGGTGACCTAAATGGGAAGGAAATCCAGAAAAGAGGGGATATATGTGTACATACAGCTGAGTCACTTTGCTGGGCAGCAGAAACTGACACAGCATTGCAAAGTAACTATATTCCAAAACATTAATTAAAAAATAAATAAAATCACTAACACCGATCTCCCCTCACAAAAAGGCAAGGGGCAATACCCTCTCTTGGGTATTTCTTGAGACTTCCCATCCTTCACGAATGCATCGCTCTTCCACGTTTGATCTGATTTTCCTAACTCTTTGACCTCTTGCACTGGGACTCCAGCTAGCAATATGTGTCTAAGGCCTTTCTCTGAGTTTGGTGAAATTGTTAACATCAATAATGACATAAGCAGTCACCCGCTAAAGAGTCCTGCTTATTATGGGCCAACACCAAGCACTCTGCATGCATTATCTCATTTAGCCTCCCAACAACTCTATGAGGTAAGCACTATTTTGGTCCCTATTTGGTGAACACACTGAGGGGCAAAGAGATGAAGTAATGTGTCCAAGGTCAAACTGCTGGTAAGTGGCAGGTGAAAGACCAAGCTATCCGACTCCAGACCCCTCACCCTTACCACTGCCTTCAACTACTTCACAATAGTCAGGTTGGACCACTGTCTCTCTTGGGTTCACTGATCTTGTCATTTGGTGGCCACTCAGCTGCTAGCTTTGTGCCACCTCTCAGCTTTGATGAGCTTGGAGCTCTCGGTGATAGCATTCCCTCTGCCAGCCTCTCCCCCAAGAGTCTCCAAACAGACAAGGCTAACCCCCCAGCAGTAGATGCCATGGCACCCCATTCTCATTCCCCCAGCTGCAGGAAGGGTTGGCTGAGGAGGACTCAAGTAGAGACCCCCAAGGAACTGCCCTGCCTTATGGGAGTCACTGAACCACCAGTACCCCCATCCACATTCAGTGATTATACACGTGGGGCACAAAGACCAAGGCTTCTAGACTCCCTGGGGCCAAGTCCAAAGGGCCATCCCAGCTCCAGAGCTCCCATGGGGTTGGTTGAGGCCTCTGCTGCACCTGCTTCCCAGTTCAACTCCTCTTTCCCCAGTTCTGCTTCCTTTACTCCCCAACAGAAGATGTTCCCAAGTTGTGTGCAGTGTGTATTTAGTCGCTAAGTCATGTCCAGCTCTTTGCAACTGCACGGACTGTAGCCTGCCAGGCTCCTTTGTCCATGGGATTTCCCAGGCAAGAATACTGGAGTGGGTTGCCATTTCCTTCTTTTTTTCCCAAGAGCATTTTTCAATAATCATCCTGCACACACACACTGCAGCCTCAGACTCGGATGCCCAGGAAACACAACAAACTTACCAAATATCTCTGCCCAGGGCCTTGGCCCCCAAGAGCCAGAGCAAAGTCTCATGCAAGCCAAGCTGTCAAACCTGTCTGGTGTTTCTGTTGTCCTGTCACCCAGTCTTTAGGTGGGTGACTGCCACACGCATGTTGACGTTTCTTCTCTTATTCTTCAGTCCTCTAGAATTTTCTGGTGTTCATGCCTTTGTTTATGAGTCTCACCTATGCCTTCAGCCAACATCAGAACTGTGCTCTTTCTGTGACCTCTCTAACCCTTGATGATGTCGAATGTCCCAACCTGGGACCCAAGTTCTGCTGATCACGTCCACACAGTCCACACCTTTGGGTGACAGACGTGCTTGTGATTTATGTACACTGAACACAAAATTAACATGTGGGCAGGAGTAGAAGGATCCTTGGGTCTTGAAAGCAGTGCAGATACCTACAAGTGGATCCAGAAATCCTTGGCTAGTGTCCTATTATTTCTCTAAGCTCAGATCCTTACTCCTTCCAAGCCAAGATGCCATCATAATTCAGACAGGCTTCATCTCCTACCTTTTTGACTTCAATCTGCTGGACACTCTGTTGTCTGACTTACCTTACTAAATGAAGCTTTCATGACTTCCCTGGTGGTCTGTGCTTCCAACAGAGAGGGCATGGGTCTGATTGCTGGTCGGGGAACTAGGGTCCCACATGCTGCAAGGCATGGCCAAAACAAACCAAAACAAAATCAGACTCAATGGGAATCTTAATCAGTGGGCCCTCCCTACTTAAAACCCTCATGTTCCTTGATGCCCATGTCTCTCATCCAAACCACCCAACAAGGGTGAGATCAGAGTGCCCCATTCATCCTGTTCCAAGTAGCCAGCCTTTCCAGGCCTTGGTGAAGCCATTCTTTTGTTTTCAAACACTCAGCAAGAAACTTTTCCTGATCCATATGAAGAACTGAAGACAGTTTACCCTGTTCTTCTCTTATAACTTCACCTGGGGTTCCCGTGATTTACAGTCATTCATATATGGGGTTCCTCTTTCCTCCTAGATGACAACCAACTCGGGAGACTATGGGCCACCAGAGCAGTATCAGACACCTGATGGCCTCTCAGGAGAGATTTGTGGAAGTGATTTGCTGTCTCCCAGCATGATCATAGAATTATTTCCCTCTACTTCTCCTTGTCACCACCCCCAATATTCCTGAAATAAATATAAACACTACCCTAAACACATCTCAGAAGAAGGATGATTTAAAACCTAAGGTAGAATGAAGGAAAAATAAGGTCACTGCTTTACTTTAACAAGAAAAGTTGTAATTTTGAAATAATGTTTTTGGGGGGCTGCACAGGGTTTATGGGCTTTTCTCTAGTTGTGCAAACAGGGGCTGCTCTCGAGCTGTGGTGAGAGAGCTTCTTATTGTTGCAGAGTATGGACTCTAGAGTGCATGGACTCAGTAGTCATGGTGATGGGCTTTGCTGCCCCGCAGCATGCGGAATCTTCCCAGACCAGGGATCGAACCCGGGTCCCCTGTATTAGCAGGCAGATTCTTAACCACTGGACAACCAGGGAAGTGTCTGAAATGATGATATTATACTTAAACAGTGGACTAAACCCAGGGTAGAGAGGGGCTCTCTAAAAATCTAGTGTAGGCTATTTAGAAATCAAAAGTAAGCAGGTGGTAAGTATATAAACTACTTCTAAAGAAAAAGGTGAATATTTTGCAGAAAGATTTCAAAGCCTAGTGATAGCTTTTGCTCTTTCCTAGACAAGTGGACAGCTAGCCCCTTCTCCTGAGGGTGGGGTTGGGCTCAGGGCCTGCTCTGTGGTTTTGCCCACCTCTGCCGGCCAGTTCAGCTTGCTATACTAGCCTACCTGAGAGCCCAGAGTCCCAGCTCTGCAAACAGTGATATTATTATATCACAGCTGAGCTGCAAAAATAACTGCTTCACATTCAGACACATTTCTGCCCTATTTCCTTAAAGTCATGTTCCCCCAACAAATGGCTGGAGCTTCTGGTAGGAAATAAAGCTCAATTGAGTTTCAGAGATAATGAAAAAAGGGGTAAGATTCAAAGAGATTCTTAATGAACACAGCAGTGGCTCTGAGTGGCATTTGGCTCATCTTTGGCCCCTCTTTGTGTCCTGGGTCTTCTCTCCAGATGGGCAGCTATGTTTTAGGGCAGGTTGTCCAATTCTGGAATTGGTCCTGGTGGTAGGAAACAAGGGGGCTTCTCTCATCTGGTTTCTCTAACAAGTTGATGTCCAAATGGACACAATCCAGTCTTTGAAAGTCAAGCCATCCAGGGTGGGTAAGGCATTGAGAGATGCCCTAGAATAGATTCAACGTCAACATGGGAAGTGATATGGATAATGGTATTTGCAAGAAGGATTTGCAGAAGATTTATCCCAATAAATGTTTGGCTGTAACATTGTCTTTTTTTTTTTTTTTGCTGGCTTGCCTTTATAGATGGTCAAGAGGGGCTCTGACCCAGCCCCACAGTTTCAAGGGCTTCTCAGATACACACACACACACACTGAAACACACATGGTACCTGAGCACTGAAGTCCAGTGCTCAGGGCAAGCAGAACACCCTGTAACAATAAACATCCACTCTGGTGACCAACACTGCTCAATCCACAGTTTCATATCTCAGATAAATAAAAGGCCCTGAATCTGAGTACCCAGAAGTTGTGTGTGCACCACCGCTGACTTCAAAACTGACCATTATTTGGAGTGTAGATAGGATTCGAGTGGCAGAAGTGCTGAGATAAGAGAAAAGACAAATTCATTACCTTGTTAAGTTCTCTCTCTCATAGAGCAGGAATGTAATAAATTCTTGCATAAAGAAGAATTATCTCCCAGTAGTTCCAGGAGTCCATTTTCTTGTTTCCTTTCCCATTCCAACTCAGGGTTCTGGGTGGTACTAAAACAACCACATACAATGCGTGCAACAGTTGTGCATATATATTGGCCAACATTTTGCAATATTACATAACTTCTATTTTTCTTACTTTTGTATATAAACATAGTTCTAGTTCTAGAACTTGGACAAATGCCAGCAGACAACAAGAGACAGGGAGGCCTGGCATGCTGCAGTCCATGACGTCACAAAAAGTTGGACATGACCTAGAAGCTAAACAACTGCACAGTTCCAGATATAACATATGTGACATATAAAATAAAAATGGATTTTGTTGCAGTTGCAGGTAGTTTTATTTTTATACAAAAATGCATAAGATGTAATTAAATCTTTAAAAATTGTAAACATCTCCAGATTTATTTAAATAATTAAAGATTTTAAACTTTGATATTTATTAATTAAAATATATTTTTGCATTTTTGGTTAAAATGGGTGATTTTGAATATTTTGAAAGAAAAAGCTTTCTGGAAACATCTAAAATAATTAAATTGTTATCTTCCTATATTAACATTAATTTACATATTGATTAAAATATATTCAGATTTTGTATGCTGCTGCTGGTAAGTCACTTCAGTCGTGTCCGACTCTGTGTGACCCCATAGATGGCAGCCCACCAGGCTCCCCCGTCCCTGGGATTCTCCAGGCAAGAACACTGGAATGGGTTGCCATTTCCTTCTCCAACGTATGAAAGGGAAAGTGAAAGTGAAGTCACTCAGTCGTGTCCAACTCTTAGCGATCTCATGGACTGCAGCTTACCAGGCTCCTCCATCCATGGGATTTTCCAGTCAAGAGTACTGGAGTGGGGTGCCATTGTCTTCTCCGAGATTTTGTATATTTTAATACAATTACATTTATTTTTAATCTGTTAGATTACTGCTATTAATGAAACACAGACTTTGGAAAAATCTTGATTATGAGAATATAATTAATGACTGTGCTGAAATAAAGGCAAGAAAATGAGTGCTATTAAATAAATATATCATAGTTTATGAATTTATATGTTTTTAATCTTACTACTCATCCAAATAACACCCCAGACAGCCTTACACATGATCAGATTCCTTTTTATTTTATTTTTAAAATATTTTGGCTTTCCTGGATCTTCACTGAGGCGTGCATGTGGGATCTTAGTTTCCCAGCCAAGGATGGAACTCTTGTCCTGTGTATTGAAAGGCAGGTTCTTAATCACTAAACCACTAGGGAAGTCCCTCCCCTCTCTTCAATACTTTACTCACTTTTAGTTATAGAAAAACCATAGTTTTACATGTATTTCTCTATTTTTGAGAGTGAAGGTTATTAAGATGTAAGGATAAAACTTTCCCTTGACAATCTGTTAACTTGATTTAAAGCTTTAAATACTTAGACACATGGCATACGAGCCCCAGGCCTAGCAAGTGATAGGAGTGGGCAGCTCCCCAACCTCTCCGATTGCGGATACCATAGTCTTTTCTAAATTTTATTGCATACTCACACTGAGGGAAGCACCCTACTAAGTGCTTTTGTGTATTTCATTCATCCCTCACCATAATTTTCAGAGATAGTCATCATTTCAGATTTATGTATTTTTTAAATATTTATTTATTTATTTGGCTATGTCGGGTCTTAGTTGTGGCACATGGGCTCAGTAGCTGTGGTGCGTGGGCTCAGTAGCTGTGGTGCGTGTGCTCAGGCGCTGTGGTGCATGGGCTCAGTAGCTGTGGTGCATGGGCTCAGTAGCTGTGGTGCATGTGCTCAGGTGCTGTGGTGCATGGGCTCAGTAGCTGTGGTGCATGGGCTCAGTAGCTGTGGTGCATGTGTTCAGTAGCTGTGGTGCATGGGCTCAGTAGCTGTGGTGCATGGGCTCAGGAGCTGTGGTGCATGTGCTCAGTAGCTGTGCTGCGTGGGCTCAGTAGCTGTGCTGTGTGAGCTCAGTAGCTGTGGTGCGTGGGCTCAGTAGCTGTGCTGCATGTGCTCAGTAGCTGTGGTGCATGGGCTCAGTAGCTGTGGTGCATGTGCTCAGTAGGTGTAGTACATGTGTTCAGTAGCTGTGCTGCATGTGCTCAGTAGCTGTGGTGCGTGGGCTCAGTAGCTGTGGTGCGTGGGCTCAGTAGCTGTGGTGCATGGGCTCAGTAGCTGTGGTGCATGGGCTCAGTAGCTGTGGTGTTCAGCCCAGTAGCTGTGGTACACAGGCTCAGTAGGTATGGTTTGTGGGCTTAGTTGCTCTGCAGCACATGGGACTTCAGTTCCCTTACAGGTATCAAACCTGTGTCCCCGGCATCACAAGGCAGATTCTTAACCACTAGCCCACCAGGGAAGACCCACCATTCCCGGATTTAGATGCAGAGGCAGGGATGCAAAGCACTCACTGGTGGTCAAAGGACCATGACGAGGGGAGTGGGCCCTCATCCCAGTCTCCAGGGCTCCAGCTCCCTCTGTGACCAGCCCCGTTGCTTCCCCCAGAAGCTGTTCCATGGTAGAGGCTGACAGACCAAGTCTGTTCCTTGTTTGCTTCCTAGAGACCCTTTGTTGGATGATTTCATTGTGGTCACACCTCTCCACTCCCACTATAAACCTCTTTAAAAATCCTGGATTGATACATCTGTAAAGGATTTCAAACTCACTAGATAATCTAGACACAATATATGCTGTGGGGCAATAGACACTTGCTAAACTATTCATACATTTTTAGTCCAATCATATTTATAAAACCTTCAAAACAACTGAAATGCCTAGTACATTTAATTACACTAATAACCAACTGACTGACTGACTGATAAAGAATCTGCCTAACAATGCAGGAGACACAAGAGACACAGGTTCGATCCCTGAATTGTGAAAATCCTCTGGAGAAGGAAATGTCAACCCACTCCAATATTCTTGCCTGGAAAATTCCATGGACAGAGAAGCCTAGTGGTCTACAGTCCATGGGGTTGAAAAAAGTCAGACATGACTGAGTACGCATAAACATGTGAAGAGTATATGTCATCAGTTATAGCCATTCAAGGAAACGTCCCACAGGAGTGATAGTGATAGTGATGAAAACTACAATAACATGGAAAATATTTAGATACAGTGTTACATTTTAAAAGTTGCATATAAAATTACATGTATCACATGTCAGAATAATATCAAAATCACCATAGTTATGAAAACAGACACATTCACAGGAAAAAAATAAAAAATACAACTAAACATAAATAGTTATGTTTAACATAGTGAATACTAATTTATCAGAGTATTAGATATTATTAGTATTAGATAACGTTAATGTATTCAATTCAGTTCAGTTGCTCAGTCATGTCTGACTCTTTGTGACCCCATGGACTGCAGCACGCCAGGCCTCCCTGTCCATCACCAACTCCCGGATTTTACTCAAACTCATGCCCATTGAGTTGGTGACTCCATCCAACCATCTCATCCTCTGTTGTCCCCTTCTCTTCCTGCACTCAATCTTTCCCAGCATCAGAGTCTTTTCCAATGAGTCAGTTCTTCACATCAGGTGGCCAAAGTATCAGAGTTTCAGCTTCAACATCAGTCCTTCCAATGAACACCCAGGACTGATCTCCTTTAGAATGGCCTGGTTGGATCTCCTTGCAGTCCAAGGGACTCTCAAGAGTCTTCTCCAACACCACAGTTCAAAACCAACAATTCTTCGGTGCTCAGCTTTCTTTATAGTCCAACTCTCACATCTGTACATGACTACTGGAAAAACCGTAGCTTTGAGTAGATGGACCTTTGTTGGCAAAGTAATGTCTCTGCTTTTTAATACGCTATCCAGGTTGGTCATAACTTTTCTTCCAAGGAGTAAGCGTCTTTTAATTTCATGGCTGCAGTAACCACCTGCAGTGATTTTGGAGTCCCCAAAAAGAAAGTCTGCCATTGTTTCTACTGTTTTCCCATCTATTTGCCATGAAGTGATGGGGCCAGATGCCACGATCTTAGTTTTCTGAATGTTGAGCTTTGAGCCAACTTTTTCACTCTCCTTTTTCACTTTCATCAAGAGACTCATTAGCTCTTCTTCACTTTCTGCCACAAAGGTAGTGTCATCTGCATATTTGAGGTTATTAATATAATACATAATATTAATGTATTAGAGTGATTTTTTTCTTTTTCTTTTTTCTATTTTTTGTTTGATTTTTATATTTTTAATTTTATTTTTATTGAAGTATAGTTGAATTACAATGTTGTGTTAATTTCTGCTGTACAGCAAAGTGATTCAGTTATATACCTATATATTATATATAGTATATAGGTATATATACATTCTTTCTTTAGTATTCTTTTCCATTATGGTTTATCATAGGATATTGAGTATAGCTCCCTGTGCTATGCAGTAGGACCTTGTTTTTTATCCATTCTGTGCATATGTTTACATCTGCTAACTCCAACCTCCCACTTAGTGAAAGATTAGGTTAATTTCATATTTTAAAATGCTAACTTAGAATACGTTTTGCCTAAAAACAATAATGAATTGGTGCACCATCCCACCACCTCATTACCAGCAGGGCATGCCTGTCTCCCTGGCACTGTACCCTCTTTAAGATGAAAGCTGCCACAGCTGCACAGGCTCTCCATGGGTCTGCTTGCTGTTGGCAAGATGCATTTTAGAGACCAAGCACTTTAGGCTTTGTCTTATAAATGAGGAGGAGAAGAGATGAAATAAACCACAGACTTTGAGGCTTTGATACAAACTGCAAACAGAAAAGTTCTATCATTTTCTAAGAGAAATGCTGTCCATCAAACGTTCCCCAGGGTCATGGAGCCCCACAGCTTGGTCGGCGAGCTCGAGATATAAGCCGCATATGATGAGAATATGTCCTTTCTACACTGACCGCGCCTCATGGCATAGTGATGTCCCAGCTCCCCAGCCTTTAAGAGGACTCTGGCGTTCTGTTGGTAATGTGGCAACTGGAGGGGAGCCTTGAGGACCTTGAGACCATCTGTGAATAGCTAGAAAGGAACTCTCGGGAGAGGATGGGATGAGATCTGAGCTTAATTGGGAGAGTTGACACATACACGTGATCATGTGTGAAATAGATAGGCAGCGGGAAGCTGCTGTGTAGCACAGGGAGCTCAGCTCAGTGCTCTGTGATGACCTAGAGGGACAGAATGGTGGGGGGGTTGGAGGGAGGAGATATATGTATACATATAGCTGATTCATGTTGCACAACAGAAACTAACACCACACTGTAAGGCAATTAGCCTCCAATTAAAAATATATTAATTTTTTTAAAAAGAAAAGAATGGAAAGATTCGTTAGCCTTTGTTCATATCTGCCTCCCCTGAGCCTGTCTTGGTGTTTAATATCAAGGCCATAAAAGACTTACCCAGTGTTGTCAAAAACAGGAAAGAATTACCCAGTGGAAAACTCCTAACCTCCTGTCTCTCTTCTCACCCCCCTTCCTCCTTTCCAACTGAAGACCCACCATGTGCCAGCTGCCTTGCTACACAGTGAGGACACAGTCACATCAGACAGGACTGGGCCTTCAAGGAGCTCGAGGTTTACCCCTTCTACTGAAAGGGTGGCTGCTGGACTGCCTACAATCTTGTTTGAAATTCAGACTCTCAGGCTCCACAGAAAAGCTACTGGCTCAGAATGTTGATTTTAGCAAGTTCCCAGGGTGATTCACAGGCACCACAGGTTGAGAAGGCAACCTCTAGGTGGGTAAGCCCAGTTTTTTAGGAGTGTTGTTTTAATAAGATTAAGGAGTTACAGTCACTATGGAGAACAGTATGGAGGTTCCTGAAAAAATTAAAAATATGATTCCTATATGATCCTGCAATTCTTCTTCTGGGCATATATCCAAAGAAAACTATAATTTGAAAAGATATATGCATCCCAGTGTTCATAGCAGCACTATTTACAATAGCCAAGACATGGAAGCAACCTAAATGTTCATCAACAGATGAATGGATAAGGCAGATGTGGTACATATATATAATGGAATATTGCTCAATCATAAAAAGGAATGAAATAATGCCATTTGCAGCAACATGGGTGAACATAGAGATTATCATAATAAGTAAAGTAAGCCAGAGAAAGACAAATATCATATGATACCACTTATGTGTGGAATCTACTAAAAAGAAAAACAGTTTAAAATGAGCTTATTTAAGAAATATAAACAGACCCAAAGACATATTATAAAAAGAAAATCATGATTATCAAAGGGGATAAAAAGGTAGGAGAGGGATAAATCAGGATTTGGGGATTAACACATACACACTACTATACATAAAATAGGGAACCAACAAGGACCTCCTGTATAGCACAGAGAATTCTACTCAATATTTTGCAATAACCAGAAAAGAATCTGATAAAAAATATATGTGTGTGTATATATATATATATGTGTATATATATAGCCAGCAGCTCACTGTGATATATACGTGAAACTAACAGACATTGTAAATCAACTACAATTTTTTTTAAAAAAAGACTGAGGATTGATTGTTGTTATTTAGCTTTCACAAACTATTTTAGCTTATTTTATCAGTATCAACTGAAAGTATATATGACAGGCAGGAGCCTCTGTCACGAGACAGTGATTGCCCGTGGAAGTGGAAAGTCCCCTCCAGGAGGCTTTGTAGAGTGGAGAGAGGGAAGGAGAGAGGACAAGGGAGGAAGTGGATGTGGGCTTCTGCCAAGGAGCAGTCAGGAGATGAGGGGTGTGAGAATGTCCCCTGTAACAGTGGACATCCCAGGACTAAGCAAACAAGTTTGGAAGGGCTGCCTTCCTGGAGGCAACATCTGAATGGGATACACCCTCTACTCAGGCTCAGAAAAGGCGCTTCCCAGGTGGCGTAGTGGTAAAGAATTCACCTGCCAATCCAGGAGACTAGAGTTTGGATCCCTAGGTTGGGAAAATCCCCTGGAGGAGAAAGTGGCAACCCACTCCAGTATTCTTGCCTGGAGAATCCCATGGACAGAGGAGCCTGGTGGGCTATAGTCCATAGAGTCACAAAGAGTGACTCAGACATGACTGAGCATGCACACACACACACACATACACAGAGGCTCAGAAAACCAAATCTTTTCCTGTGTTTTGTCTCCTGAATCTGCAGGTATCTCACACAGCCACTCAGCAGAGGAAGGCATTCAAGGGTGCAGGAATAAGCCAGGGAGGGTGCCAGGGACTGGAAATCCAGAACCTCCACTACTCCCTGTAAGGACGCTGGAAGGATTCTTGGAGACTGCAGAGAGGTGGGTTGTTAGGATCGTTGTTGCTATGTTTTTAGAGGGAAGTTTTGTTTTTGCTTGGATCGGCCTTCTCTGTACCAAAGTAAATTTGAGGCAATACACCTGTTTCAGAAAGGATACTTCAGGAATAAAAAGGATTTGGGATTTCTGACCAAGGCTATATACTTCTTGAGTGTGGCTCCACATCCTACTGGCATCAAAAGTAGCAGAAGTATCTAAACTGGGAGAATAGATTAAGCTATATGGTCTCACTTGAGTCTCTAGTATCTCCAAGGCACAGTTCAGTTCAGTTCAGTTGCTCAGTCGTGTCTGACTCTTTGTGACCCCGTGAACTGCAGCACACCAGGCCTTCCTGTTCATCACCAACTAACAGAGTCTATCCAAACTCATGTCCATTGAGTCGGTGATGCCATCTAACCAAGGCACAGCCCTGAGCATATCTCCTCATCACACAGGTGCTATAGAGGGTACCTATAATCTTTCCTGCCTTTGAGCCCTCTGACTTTCTGTTGCATTGGCTGGAAACCATCTGTTAACATTCGACACTATCAGGTGGGAGAGGCTTGGATGAAGATTTATGTCTTCCCTTTGGAGGAAATCACAAGTACTGACAGCCTATTTTGTAGGTCACAGCCATCCATACCTTGGTATCCCCGGGAGATAGGTTCCAGCATCTGAGGCAGATTTCAAATTCGGCGGGTGTTCCAGTCCCATAGCCAGTACTCCATAGGTGAGGGTTCAACCAGTTATTGTTCACCATCCACCTCTGGTTGAATCCTCGGATGAGGAACCCACAGACATGGAGTGTGGAGCATCTAACAAGCTTTATATTTTGTTTTGGCATATGCAGAAAGCATTTAAGTGCATTTATTCTAGATGGGCATTAAGAATAGTAAGTTTTTTCCCTATAGTCTATGAAGAAACAATTTATAAGGTATCAATCAATCTTTGGGCTTCCTGTGTGGCACTAGTGGTAAAGAACCCATCTTCCAATGCAGGAGACATAAGAGATACGGGTTCAATCCCTGGGTTGGGAAGATCCCCTGGAGGAGGGCATGGCAACCCACTCCAGTGTTCTTGCCTGGAGAATCCCATGGACAGAAGAGCCTTGTAGGATACAGTCCATGGGGTCACAAAGAGTTGGACACGACTGAAGTGACTTAGCACACACACCGGCAGTTAAACATTGATTTTCTTATAAAGAAGAATCAAGTCTAAGTATTTTAAAGACCTTTTCATGGAAGGTAGCTTTGAGGGCATGTGAATAATGCCAAGAATAGGATTCAGACTTTCCACCTCAGTTCAGTTCAGTTGCTCAGTCGTGTCTGACTCTGCGACGCCATGGACTGCAGCATGCCAGGCTTCCTTGTCCATCACAAACTTCCAGAGCTTACTCAAACTTGTGTCCATCAATTTGGATGGCTGGATGCCATCCAACCATCTCATCCTCTGTCGTCCCCTTCTCCTCCTGCCTTCAATCTTTCCCAGCATCAGGGTCTTTACCAATGAGTCTGTTCTTCGCATCAGGTGGCCAAAGTATTGGAGTTTCAACTTCAGCATCAGTCCTTCCAATGAATATTCAGGACTGATTTCCTTTAGGATTGACTGGTTTGATCTCCTTTTCACCTCACTCCAGTGTAAGCTCAGGAAAGTTTGTCTGATGTTTTTCTCAGCTGTTTTCACAGAGGAGTATGTCACATGGCTTCCTAACACTCTCTCAGAATAACTTTTGAATTGAACTAAATGTCCATGACACAGCGATAACCAGCAGGCACCTTGGCTGGTTGTACATGTTTGTCTGTGTGTGCATGCATGCTGCCATGTGTATACATGTGGTGACACGTGTGCACGTGTGTGCTTGTGTGCATGCACATACACGTATGACCAAATGTGTGCTTGCACATGTTCTCATACCTGTGTGCGTCCATGTGCCAGGACAGACTGAGCTGGAAGAGAGACCCAGGGAACAGACAGAGGGAGTTGTGTTCCCAAACATGGGTGGTGCCTCAGCTCTGACATGGGCCCAGCCCTGCCAGGCTGGAGGGCATTACTGGCTCTATCTTAAGCCAGGATTCCCTTTCACCCACTGCAGACAGAGCATAAAAATATCTCCAGTGGGTAGCTTTCCCAAAAGGGGGAGGCCCTTCACTTTCACGGGAAATACTGCGTTTAAGGAAAAATAAATCCCCTGGAGGGGCTGAGGTGGGGTTTAGCCATCACTGAGGTTTGTTTCCCAAACCTTTGTTTGTATCGGGGAGAAATAGTGCCGAGCTGTCGTGGGGAAACCCGGAAAGGGAAACGTGGACATCACGCCTCCCTCTGATGGGAGGGAGGTGGACCGAAGGACCGTGAGCTTCTCTTCTGGCCCAGTTGCCTGCAGATTCCTCTTGTGAGGTCAGCCTGGCCCCCACCCACCCTGCTCCGCTTCCTGCCGCAGCCACTGGGGAACTTTGTCCATCCCTCAAGCAGCATGATTTTCCAGCCACCAAAAATAACAACATTTGATACCAGGCCTCTGAAAGCTTTGGCTGGGGTCATGTTTCCAAATTCTTGACTCGAGAACTGTTAAATGAGATCTCCTATTTTTTTTTTTTCCAGTCAGGCTATTTTTTTCCCTCTTTTTTTTTCTCAAGATGTTGGGAGAACCCCAACCAAGGAATCAGTGCTTAATGGGTCACAGGGTATAAATAGCAGTGTTGAGATCGTAACACAAGGCTCTTTGTACTATCATGCAACTGAACCTTAAAAAAAAAAGAAGAAAAAAGCTTCCAAACAGACCAGTTAACATACCAGCCTGGGGATTGGGGGCGAGGGAGGGGGGCAGTACTGCTGAGCACAAGCTACATTCTATATTTGTCCATGCCTGCATTCCACTACTGCCATCTATTTACAGCCTGGCCTTGTACACAGGATCTCCTATTCATTAAACACGGACTTAAAAAAAAAAAAAAGATTCTGCATGTATTTTTGTTCTGGTGAATAGTTCACATACATGAAGCCAATAAAGTCAATCTTAAGCGTGAATCCTAAGTCTGGGCTCACATGCCCGGCTCCTAACTCTATAATTGTTATTTTACTTGTCAACATGAGGCAAATTCTTCTTATCCATGAAATGGGAACAAACATACCTGTTCGCTAAGCTAGGCTCTAAGTGACACATAGTGTTGTGCTAAAAATTAAGAGAGAAGATCTGTGGGCTTCCTGGCTTTGAGGCACTTTAAATATGAGATATTATCCTAATTAAACTAAATTTTCATCATGGGGTCAGTCCTTTAATGAAGTTAAATGGGAGGATCCATTAATTTGCTATCAGTCATTGTATTTGGAGTTCCTGAGGGATCCTGAAAATTGATGAATTATGACAAGCCCAACGGTATATTTCTGGCTGATTATGGCAAGCCCTAGGTGGTATTAAAAGAGATGCCAATTTTTATGTGACAGTGAAATTCATAGTCTCTAACAGAAGTACGATTATACTAGTGAAACGGACCAGGCTGAAGGGCATGTGACTTAGCAGCTGACAAGTGCAATAATTCTCAGAATTTTGTGGCTCAAAATGTGTGCTGGCTACTGAGAACTGGGATTTTAGAAATAGAAAGTTCAGGTTACAAGCCTACTGGGCAGAAACTCGAACTCTTGGTGCTGGCAACATGCCCCGGGCACTCAGGGGTGGGCCAAGGTTCTGCCCATTCAGTGTCCTATGTTTAAATTCTGAGTCTGTAAGCAAAAAAAAAAAAATATTGGAAGGGTTCCCTTACCTTTTGGAAACTGCAAAATAAAATCTCCTTTGGCAGAGAGTCTCTTTCTTTTGTGGGCTCTCCGACAGGGTTTCTTGGGCAGAATTTACCTCTGGGCTGCCATGACCCCAGTTCCCCACTTGCCTGCTATCCATCTTCCGGTGGGGGTGGGAGTTGGGGGGTGGAGGTGGGGGCTGGGGTAACTCTGTTGTTCAAGACCTTGGATTAAACAGAAAATTAGCAGGAAAACAAAACAGTAGGGGGTCAAAGCGGGGTCCATACCACACGGGTGAAAGTATCTTGGAGATGAAGCTGCCTGTTAATGAGGTTTAGAGTTTCAGCAGCTGATATTTGAGTGGGTTGCTAGGAGAGAGAAGCAAAGAAGGGTACAGGCAGCCCTGTTTACCCCTAGTGCTGGCCCAGAACCCAGGTACAGGCACATTCAGATACCAAGGATCACACGTTGAGCACGTACTAGATAGAGCTACAGCAGGAAGCCTTTTAAATAGACCATTTCATTCAATATCCATGAACGTCCTATGAGAGCAGTGTTTTCCTTATGCCCAGTCTGCATAAGAAAACAGAGCCCTAGAAAAGAACTTGGCCAAACTTCATAGCTAACTACTCTGTGGAGGCTGAATTTGAACCCAGACTATTGGATGTCCAAACCTAGGCGGTTACTGACTTAGCTAAACTTCCTTTTTGCATAGCAGTAGACCCAGGTTCAATCCCTGGATCAGAAAGATCCCCCTGAGAAGGGAATGGCAACCCACTCCAGTACTCTTGCCTGGAGAATCCCACGCACAGAGGAGCCTGGCAGACTACAGTCCATGGGGTTGCAGAGTCCGACACGATTGAGCAACTAATACACACACACACACACACACACACACACACACACACCTTAAGCCTAGTGCAAATGCATCAGGGCTTTCCCAGGGCCAGGCAGGGGTGGGGGTGGGGGTGTCTGAGATGTTCAGGGAGAAAGGTCGCAGAGAACCAGCCCCAGAGGCCAGGGCTCCTGGCTCCCAACTCCTCTCCCTGCTGAGAGTGTCCGGCAGCCCCACTGGACCTAAATCAGCAGCATCTGAATGGCAGATTCGAGCCCAAGTGTCCCCCACAGCCCACCTCTCCTCCATGCACAGGGCTCAGAAGACATTGCCTGGCCCGGAGCTGTGACTCTGGAGGTAAGATCTGAACTTACTTCCTACCGATGCCATACACTGATGAGAGGAAAATCTGCACTTTACGACTTTGTATGCACCCAGAAAATAGCATTTAAAAGTATCCTAATTGGTAAAGATTTTTAAAAAAAAAGAGCCTGTGTTCTCTGGCTGAGTTTGGTCCTCTGATGTAAAAAAGCATGTTCTCTGCATCTTAGCCTCCCGGGAGCTACACTGCTTAACTTCTCTAGGTCTCTGGAAGGACTACAGCCCTTGCCTCTTACATGTTGAACTCTGAGACACAAATTTTTTTGTTTCTTTTTTAAAAAAATTTTGGACACACCAAGGGGCTGACAGCATACCCATGTCTTTGGGAGTGAAAGCTCAGAGCCCTAACCACTGGGATACCAGTGAATTCCTGAGACACAAACTTCTAACCCTGACTCATGCCACTCTCTGCTCCTGCAAAAGAAATTCCTGAAATCTTCGAAGGAGCTCTGAAATTTTACCCTCTTTAATCCTAATTCAACACAGCATCCATGAGTTCCCTGCAATGGCTATTTCAAATGCTTTCCTCAGGCTTACTGCTCCATTCTGTGTTTATCTGTGGGCTTCCCAGGTGATGCTAGTGGTAAAGAACCCACTTGCCAATGCAGGGGACATAAGAGATGGAGGTTCAGTCCCTGAGTTGGGAAGATCCCCTAGAGGAGGGCATGGCAACCCACTCCAGTATTCTTGCCTGGAGAATCCCATGGACAGAGGAGCCTGGTGGGCTACAGTCCATGGGGTCACGAAGAGTCGGACACGACTGAAGCGACTTAGCGCACACACACGTTTATCAGCGTCTTCCCCTTAGACTGAGAGCTCCCTGAAGACCCCAACCCTATCTTACCACTTTCTGCCGTGGCACCCAGTGCAGAGCCTTGTACACACATGGAGCACACATGGAATAAGCAAGTCAGTGGAGGCAGGAATGAAAACATGATGCTCAAGCAGCATACATACAACCAACGATTCTCAGGGTAGAGGACAGAGAACACCCCGAGTGCCCAGAACATCCTGGTTCAATTCTGTTCCACCACACCTGGCACCTTGCCAGGCAGCCTGACCCATTTCCTGCTGGATGTGCTTTGCATCATCTATTACCATCTTTGCCTAACCCTGGGGGCTGGGGAGGGAGGGCATGTTCTTTTTGTTCTGAAGTGTGCCCCCAGCTTAACATCAGTTCATTTTTACTCACTTATCTGGGCATTTCTCCCAAGGTGAATCTTGCTCCCCCTCACATAAATGAATGATATTTGCACTTCCACGCCCTCTTCCCACTCATGCCCTAAATCAGACTGGTCTCCAAGTCTGATCTACTCCTTTGTTGAAATGGCTCATCTACTAGCTCCTCTGTGCTGCCATGCCGGTCTGGTTCCTCAGAATCTAGTGGCCTGCCAGCAGCCTTAACTCCACATGCCCGAGCTGCAGTTCCATCCTTCATAAAAACCTCTGCCCCGGTGACTCCCCACGGCACTGCTGTCACGACAGACACCCTTGGACCCCTGATGTCTTCTCTTGCAGGGCCTTTGGAAATTCCACCTGACGCTATCGTCAGACTTCATCTTCCATCACTCCCCAGTAATTATCTTTCAGTCAGGAGTCACAGATTCTACTTGGTCCCCAAATATGCGACGCTTACGTTTGCTCTGTCTGATGTAGTGGTCCCCCCGTCTCCAGGGTACCTCCTGGAGCCCATCCTTTCCATGAATTCACCCTTCCCCTTCCATCACCAACTTGACTGGCTTCCTTCTTTGACCCTCACAGCCAAAGTGTGCATCAGGCCTCCCTTGACCTGCTTGAAAGGCATCTTAGGTGGGATCCGTAATTTAATGTATGTTAGTTCAAAATTTTCAAGTAGACTCTAAGTTCTTTGAGAACAGGATCTGAATCTTGTTCCTCATAATCAGTATCTGCTGGAGGGAAGGACTTACAAAAATTGTGCTGCATGCTTGTGCCTAGGACTGCCTGACTTTGCTGAGGACAACTGGGAAAGCATTTACAAATTATTATACATATTTTTTCTGGGAAAAATCAGAGCTTGCAATGGGGGTCTTGTTTGTGTCGGTTGCTGTTGCTACTTTCTTCCGTTTCTGCTTTTTTTCTATTTATTAAAAAAAAAATTTTTTTTTAAGTTTTTGGCCATACCAGGTGGCACGTGGCTATTAGTTCCCTGAGCAGGGATACAACTCATACCACCTGCACTGGAAGCTCAGAGCCTTAAACCACTGGACTACCAAGAAAGTCCCCATTTCTGCTTTTTCTTCCTTTTTCTTTCTCCTTTCTCTTTTTAGTCATTAAATGTCTGCTGTGCTTCTGTCCTTTTTCTGTAGGCTACAAGGCTGCCAGATCTTAAAAACATGGTAACAACCTAAAATCCTCACAGCCTTAACATATAGGATGCATACAATGAATGTTTGTTGAATGTTCTGAAAGCCTAAACTCTGGCTTTTCAACGTTTTAGTCCCCTGGGCACTTTCTTCATTGCTGTTTTTCTGTTTTCTCCTCTTTCTTCCATCTCCATTCTGCCCTCTTGAATCTTCTAGTGTCCTCTTAAAAATGATTATTTAGCTTTTAAAGCATCCTCTTATGGCATAAAGTTCCATGATTATTCATTGTAATTGTTGGACATTATCATATTTACTGTAGCAAGAGGCAATCCACCGAGATTAATCAGTGTGAAATGTGCAATTTATGAAATGACCTCTGTATACCCTAAGAAAAAAATGTGACTCGAGATGAGGTTATTGGTGTAGTTGTTACTAGAACCTCCAAAGGTGATTGTGTATGTTTTCCAAACAAATCATCTTGCCTTCTGGATTGGAGCTGCGGAGTGAAGGCTGTGTGTGGCAGTGGTGTTGTCGTAAAGTCCCTTGTGTTGACTTTGAACCCCACCCTGCATCCACCAGGGAGCTGTCACGGGACCTTAAGGAATAATGTCATATATCAGGATACCTAACGCTTCCCCAGTGGCTCAGCCATAAAGACTCTGCTTGCAATGCAGAAGACGCAGGAGGCATACGTACAATCCCTGGGTCAGGAAGATCCTCTGGAGGAAGGCATGACAATCCACTTGCCATGGAGAATCCCATGGACAGAGAAGCCTGGCGGGCTATAGTCCATAGGATCACAAAGAGTCGGACACGACTGAAGTGACTGAGCACACGCGCAGGCATACACGCACATCAGGATACCCCCATGTTGTTGGATTACACTGCTACATCCACAACAGAGCTAAGAAACCTCTAAGGGTACCTCTTGAGAAAACCAAGACAAGAATCAGGATGAGAAAATAAGAAATATTCCATAGGAAACCTAACTGCAAGCATAGACAGTCTGTGTTTTAAAGCTAATAAGGTATGTTTTCCTTGTGATAGCAATTCTACATTTTATTTAGCATAGCAATCACCCCAATTGATTTATAAAAGCAAAATTGCCTGATCAATGGACTAGAAATACAGTCACTGTGTATATAAATTCTTTCCTCTTCTAATGATCCCAGGCTAATCACTGCAGGTCTTCTGGCTCGTTTTCCTGATTAACCCAGGAGACTAAAGACAATAGGAATGTGTGACTCCTGCATTGGCAAGCTAAGCCATGACGCATGAGAAGAAACCAGTGAGTGAAAGGGGGCTAGTGAGACTTGTGCAATCCATTCTGTAGCACACACCTTACCTAATATTTGCTATATTGATAGCCGCCCTCCAACCCACTCCAGTGTTCTTGCCTGGAGAATCCCACGGATGGGGGAGCCTGGTTGTCAGCCGTCTCTAGGGTCGCACAGAGTCGGATACGACTTAGCAGCAGCAGCCACCCCTCAACCGCCAGAGCGTTACTCTTAAATATCGGAAAAAGAGCGGCGGGGATTTCAAGTTAGCAGATGTAAATTTAAGAAGAGGCTTCTCTTAGTAACTATGTACAGTAAGTCCCCTACATATGAACGAATTCCATTCCAAGAGTGTGTTCATAAATCCAAATTGTTTGTACGTCAACAAAGTTAGCCTAGGTACCCAACCAGCACAATTAGTATAGTACTGTACTATAATAGGTTTATAATAATTTTCACACAAATAATATATAAAAAACCAACACAAAAAGTAAAGAAAACATTTTTAATCTGACAGTACAGTACCTTGAAAAGTACAGCAGTACAGTACAGCAGCTGGCATACAGGGGCTGGCACTCATATTGGCATCTTTGGAATTTTGCAACTTGAAAGCCCTGGTGGCTCAGTCTATAAAGAATCCACCTGCAATGCAGGAGACTTGAGTTCGATCCCTGGGTCAGAAAGATCCCCTAGAGAAAGAAATGGCAACCCACGCTAGTACTCTTGCCTGGAGAATCCCATGGGATTGTGGGGTTGGACATGCTTGAGCAACGAAACCAGGGGATTTACTAGACTTCTCTGCCTCAGTTTTCTGTTCTGTAAGAGGGTTTCCAATGCTTATGTTTTCTAGGCTGTTATGAAAAGTCAATGATATGAGAGAAGCCAAAGCCTTTGTCAGTCATAAGGTATTGTATTGGTATTTTTTTTCTTGCTCAGTTTAGAACGATGTGCCTGTTTACATGACAGCATCCTTGTTTAAATCCAGCGGTGTTTGGCCCAAATGCCTCTCTCTCTAACTGTATTCAGGCAATAGAAAAACAATGCTGATTTTCCTCCTGTAATCCCACGTCCAGGGTGATGGTCTCTTCAACACAATGTTGATGCGTGTTGGCTCGGACAGTGGAAGATGCTCACTGTTCAGCGGCCGATAGGGAGGCTGGGGGTCCACGGTTGAGCTGAGCCGACCAGAGGGCACTCTCCCACCGCAGAATGGACACAACTCTGTGCAAAGAACCTGAGCTTTTCAGCAAAGTGAAGCATCCCCCACCTGTGACATCCTGGGTGACAGGCCAGTGCAAGTCCCTGCGGCAGCAGCACGGGCAGAGGGAGGGGCAGAAGAGACATGTACAGCTTGTTAAGATGTAAGTCCTGATACTTCACTTACTATTTTCCCCCTCTGTTTCTTTCTTTTTGTCAAAATCAGAACCTTTCTTTATAATTTCTACTTTTGCCCAAAGTAGAATCTTAAAAAAAATTTTATTGTCATATAGCTGATTTACAATGTTGTGTTAGTGTCAGGTGTACAGCAAAGTAAATCAGTTTTATATACGTACACAATACATATATGATTCAATCCTGGGTCAGGAAGACCCTGTGGAGGAGGATATGGCAACCCTCTCCAGTATTTTTGCCTGGAGAACCCCATGGACAAAGGAGCCTGGCAGGCTGCAGTCTGCTGCGTCGCACAGAGTCGGACACAACTGAAGCAACTAAGCATGCATGCACGCACATGTAATATATATATATAATATATATATATATGCTTCCCAGGTGGCGCTAGTGGTAAAGAAACCATCTGCCAAAGCAAGGAGACGTAAGAGACACGGGTTCGATCCCGGGGTCAGGAAGATCCCCTGGAGGAGGGCATGGCAACCGACTCCAGTATTCTTGCCTGGAAAATCCTCATGGACAGAGGAGCCTAATGGTTTTCAGTCCATAGGGTTGCAGAGTTAGACATGACTGAAGTGAATTAGCATACATACATTTTATATGTATACACATACACACACACACACACACACACACAGATATTCCTGCAGAATTATTATTTTTCCTCTTTTTGCCAAAAGATTTTTTAAAAAATGATAAATTCCAGATGGGAATCTCAGAGACAACCCTCTCCCCAGGGACTGCCCCCACAAGCTTTCCAGTCACCTTCCTCCTGCATTCTTTGTCTCCACCAAACCATCCCAACCAGAATAGTGTGACTCACTCCTCTTGGCGGCGTCACAGCCCTGCTTGTTCGCTGACAGTGGTAAAGTTGGCTGCTAGGAGTTCAGTCCTGAGATCACTCCCTTAGCGGCAGGGAGGCAGCTACTGAAGCCCGTGCACCTAGAGCCCACGCACCGCAAGAGAGGCCCCCAAAACGAGAAGCCCGCACGTCACAGCTAGAGAGTAGCCCCCGCTCTCTGCAACTAAAAGCCTGTGCTCAGCAACAAAAACCCAGCACAGCCAAAATAAAGGACAGTCAGAGGGCGTCCAGACATAGAGGACCCATGGGAGAAACCTGAGTGGGGTGGTCTTGGGTGTTGGCCAAAGGATGAGGGGATGGAGTGATCACTCTCCCTGCCCTCTGATACTCCCTGTTTTAGAATAATTAGACACTGTGTTTATTATGTGACTATCCCCAGGAAACTTTATACATCACTTAGCCCTCACAAGAGACTTATGAAATAGGTACTCTTAATCTTGCCACTCTACAGATGAGGAGGCTGAAGTTTAGTGACATCTGGAAACTTGTCTGAGGACACAGCCAAGCTGGGGTGGAGTCCGGTTTGGAATGCAGACAGTTATGTCTTTAACCACTTCGACCCGTTCTGAGTGGACTCTCTCAGCAAAAGTATTGCTGTTGCAACTGCTGCTAACCAGCTTCTAAGACCACCTGGGAGCTGTTAGGTGAGTCAGGCTGTCTCCCTCTCTCTTCCCCTGCCAGGAAGAGATGGAAAGCCGGAGTGCGTGCAGCCAGCCCCCACTTTCGCCCGTTTTTAAATCTTTTGGCCTCACCCCGCAGCACACAGGACCTTAGTTCCCAGACCAGGGATTGAACCTGCAGCCTCTGTATTGGAAGCGCAGAGTCCTAAGTGGGCTCAACAGTGTCAGTAGGATCCCTGGGCTTGGCCTTTGCCCCAGTCCCTGCTGGCGGGCCCTGCTCTGTGACTGACCCCACTCAGTTTCCTCCCCGGTACAACCTTCCGGGATAATTTCTCCTCATGTAGGCTAACTCTGTTTTCACTGTTATCTTACGAACACATTTTTATGGTTCTTTTCTTATTTTTCCCCACACTTCCCTCATTAAGATTAGAGACTAAATGGATTCCTTTAACAGCTATTTACTGAGAGTTCAATACGCCACTCGTCATTATGACACATTTATTATGTGCCAGACATCACAGTTTGCTCCTTATATACTCCTGTCAAATCGCCCCTCAACAACCCCACGAGGGAAGTAATATCCTTAACCCATTTCACAGATCATTAAATGGAGATTGGAAGGTTAAATCCTAAAGGTTAAAAACAATTGGAGCTGGAATTTTAGCTTAAGCAGTCTGATTCCAGAGGCTGCATACTTTACCATGAAACAGACTTGTGGAGAGAAAGAATAAGTGAACCGAGTGAATGAATGAATGACTGTGACCCATGCTGGTTCTTCTGCTGTGATTCTTCTTCTCCAAGCTCTCATTCTTGCACACACCATCTCTTTCCCTTTACTGCTTGTGATGCAAGTAGTCCGCCCAATTCCAGTGAAGTCTTCAAACCCTCAGCAAACATGCGGACCAACAATGATCAGTGCTGTCTGGTACCGAGCTGACACTCAACTCAGGCAGTGTTGGTCCCGGAGACCCTGAATGAGTTCCTTCCAGGGCTACAAAAAGTTCACGATTATTGAAGGCTTGCTTATGGACCTAAAGGTCCATGTGCAGAAAAGTGTAATTCATAATACATGGATATAAAATGATTTCTTCGTTTACAAATCCAACAATTTTACTGAAGTCTAAGTTCAATGTAGGTGTTCTTTTATTTTTCATCATACATCAGTTTTATTGATTATCTTAAAAGAATACAATAGGTTCCATCACATTCTCACTCCTTCAGGTTTCCCCTCACCCACCTGCCACCAGCCACACAAATACCATCTTTGCTTTTAAAGCCATTTTGGTGGGTTTTAGGTAGGCTGACCCTTCAGTAAATAAATCTGAGCAGTGAACCTTTTAAGGAAAATATTCATTTCCTTCATTTGTGACCTATAATTTTATTTCACTTTATTTTCAATAGAATGATATATCCCACAAGGTGTTGATAACTTCACAAACCACCTGATGCTAAGCTTTACACCCAGTGGCTGACCCAAGTACAGGACTCCTGGGATTCTGGCCTAGGAGAGAAGATGTATCATCTATGTGACAGCAGGGGGAGCCTCTTCTCACCAGCGTTTCAAAAGTGTTTGCTGTGACCCCCTTTCATGATATAACCAGAAGTTGACTTTTTTAAAAAGTTCTTCTTTTTTGTTGTGGACCATTTTAAAAGTCTTTTTTTTGAGTTGCTTATGGTATTGTTTCTGTTTCACGTTTTGGTTTTTTGGCTTCGAGGCTAATCCTAGCTCCCTGACCAGGGATCAAACTCGCACCCCTTGCTCTGGAAAGGGGAATCTTAATCACTGGACACCAGGGAAGATCCACTTTTAGTGGCACCCGAGTACCTATGCCCACCACACATACCAGTGCTTTCTCTTACCTCGCTGACATGAAAAATGCCATCATAGGGATTGTCCAGTTTAATTCCTTAACCCCTTTGGAGGTAAGTACATGGTCATTTTTAAAATTGCAAAATAGAAACACTAAATTAACTGAATTATCTGAAATGACCACAAAAAGCCCAAGGTATCTGGAGACTCTCTGACCTTTATTCACTATTTTTGTGTATCTGGGATAGAACTGGACAGTTTTGAGGTGTGTTTTCACAAAAACTTGAATTTGTTTTCTCAGCATAGCTTCCCCTCAAAGAGCTTTGTGAAAGCGCAGAGCAGGCTGTGAGTGCAGTGCTGCTGTGGCAAGACAAACAGGCTCCAGCCAGAATAACTTCCTAGGAATCGAATTTCCACCGAAAAGGCTTCCAGGTTCCTCGATAAAATACAGAAGGAGTGGACTGTTTTGTATGATTTCCATCTCAAGGTTCTAAAATGGTTTTTGTGCCTGTTATCTAGAAAGAAAAATATGTTGATGAAGGAAGTCTTTTAGTAGGGCTGTGTCTAGGTATTCTTAAGCCTGGAGCAAGGATTTATTTATTTTTTTTAGATTCCTGTCCATCTACTGCAATCCCTTTTAAAACAATGACCGAAAATGTTATACAACTCTTAGACCACAGTGAAGTTTCTAGGCCCGCGCTCCAAGGCTAGTAATGAACAGTCATTTTGTTAAAAGGATGGGCTCATACTTATTGTTTTGGAAAATACTGCTACAGAGTGTTAAATTCAATAATTAACAAAAATTAGAAGTTAATTAATTGGTGGCACCTCAAGGGCCCACTAGTAGAAATTTTTTTCTAAGGTATAAGTTTGTTTCTAAAATGACAACTCCCTTTCAGCAGTCAGTTGTTACAGACTTTATCTGGCTTGGTAGTACCCATAGGAGCACACCCTGAGATTTACTTAATAAATAATTTGTATTAACGCGCACCGAGCATCAGTGCTTTTTGCTAATACAGTTGCCCCTTAAGCATGAGTGCTTACTCCACCAGCATGGAACATTTGCCTTATTATAGCCATAGTCTTTAAAAAAAAAAAAAAAAAGGCAGCATCATGATTTCCAAAAAGGGAGTGACATTTGGGGCCGCTCTTGTCATGCGCCATCTCCAACTTAAGACAAATCCACCCTGTACAGCTTGGCCCGCGCCAAGGACCCTCGCAGGCGGCAGGCACGGCTGTTGCCAACGCGCGTTTTATCTTTTCTGGGCAGCCGAGGGCTCGCCACACCCCTGGGCCGGCTCCCCGGTCTGTTGCTCGGCCTCGCTCAGCAGGAGCCAGACCTTTTACTTTATTTGGTCCACCAGGCGGTGACCGTCCATGGAGCGCGCTAGCGGCGACGCACGGCCTCGCGCCCGCACATTCCTCCCAGGGGGCGCGAGGGCTCAGGCTCCGCAGGGCCGCGGCTCCCCTCTAATTATAGCGGCAGCAGCTGGCTCGCGCGCGAGACTGGCGCTCACCGCCCGGACGGCCCAGCGCGGCCTTGCGGGGCGAGCGCGCCGCCGCCGCTTCCGGGCGGCCCCGGCCCCGCCCACCCTGGGCCCGGTCCCGCCCCCGCCCGCCCGCCCCGCCCACCCTGGGCCCGGCCCCGCCCCCGGCCCGGCCCGCTCCGCCCACCCTGGGCCAGCCCCGGCCGCGGGGTCGCGCGGCTCCACATGCGCAGATAGCTGCGCGGGGAGCCGGCGGTGTGCCCGTCAGTGCTGCCCGGGAAAAAGTTCTAGAATAAATAAATACGGGCGCGGCGTGAGTCAGGGTGCAGCACTGGAAGCCCCAGCGAGGGCTCCTCGTGGGCGAGGGCCTTTACGCAGGCGGCCGGAGAGTCCGGGAGCCTCCGCCCCTTTCCTTCCCCTGGAGTAAACAGGGCTTGGCCGAACCGGCGCTTGTTTTCTTCCTTTTAAAAAAGGCCGTTCTGAGCAACCATAAAAAGTGAAAAAAGCTGTACCGTTTGACAGTTCGACCCAGCTCCCGTGTTTTCGACCGGCCTCTTGATCTGTGTGAAGAAAACGGTGTCCCGAGGCCCCTTTCGCGCGTGATGGTTGCCCGGTGGACCTAATTAAAGCGCTTGGAATATAGGCTTGTGTTCCCGGGTCAGAATTCCACCAAAGTTGCGGATGTGAGCTCCGGAAGAGACTCGGTTCTCCATAGAGTTTAGCTCTGACTATACTTTCCAACTCCTGGAAAGAAACCAACTCACCGTTAAGTCTTGTCGGTACGTGCCCTTCATCCAGAAAACTTGGGGCATCAACTCGAAGCTCCAAGGACGGTGGGGGCTATGGCTTTTCAGCTGTTCAAAGCCTAGACTGATGTGCCTCCTTAATAGGTGTTAAATAATATCGGCGACAGCCCATATGGTGCTTGTTAAGACAATAGTATTCCAAAACTTCCCTAATGACTGTGACCCTCCTGTGAAATTCTGATTTCAATTGTATGTGGGGTACAATAAATCTTTATCTTTTATCACCGAAAAAAAAGCTAATCAAATTGCTGTTTGGAGGCTGGAATAACAACTTGGGTTAAGGCATGCAGCAGCCTCTTTCTACTTTGCAGCTCTCTCACGCTGTGGAGAACATGAAAGGCCCAAGGCCAAGGCTGTGTGTAAAGAAATGCTGATCTATTCAAGTCCTAGACAATCCTTACTCCTGCGTTTCACTTCTCTGCACAACTCTCACTGATACGGTTTAATATTTTAAAATCCTATGATAAAGGAAAATAAAGCTCAGTGATTTTGAGCTTAAAAATAATTTGAGTTAAAAATAATAAAAGTAATTTGAGTTACAAAAACTCTTTCCATACATTAAAATAAATTTAGGCCCTTCGCTCCGAGGAAATGTTGAAGGATTTTTGTTTTTCTTGGCGAGATAGCCACATTTAAGGTGTAAAATATTCTGCTTCCACTGTCACAGGAAAACTGTTTTCTAAATGGCAGAGAAATACAAGACCCAAATATTTGTCTGCTAAAGTTGCTACCTGAATACCTACACAGCAAAACATGACTTGTGTTGCACAAGATGCTGCAGTCCCCTCATGGGCATCTGAACTTTATCAGATTGTAATGATACAAAGAATGAAATAGCAATTGCTAAGTAAAAGTGGTAAGTAATGAGATCTACAGATTATATAACACAGTTCATTTTCCCCAAATATAAACTATATTTAGAAATTTTGAACTGTGACATATTACTCTATACAGGATGTATTATCTCAGTATCAAGGGCTTCTGTCAAATTGCTGGAGAAGGCTCTTTAGATTATGCGATCTAGCTTCTAAAGTCTATTCAAAGGATGAGATCAACCAGTACACTGATGCTTGCAATTGAAACTAGGAATCCTGTAGTCTAATCTCCAGACCTTGTCTGACCTAGGAGAAAAATCATCTCCTAAGAGTATTTTCAAGGATGACTTTCGTGATAAATCTTACTGCACTGAAGAGTCCCTATACTATGGTTTTGAGTTTTAAAGGGCTATTCCACATTTTCTTTTTAAAGCAGTGTTTTAAGTTTTTATCATAGTAGAAACTGTTCATACTATTCTAATAGGATTGTTCTATTAAGGAGACTTTACTCCCATTGTTTTTCAGATTAAAAGAATAGCTTTTAGACCCAATGTCCAGATGATCTACCTACAGTATACTTTTGCCCCTAAGTACCTTTATTGTAACTTGTATGGGTGGTTTTGTGCTGCTCAGCCCCACAGAGAAGTGCACAATATTCTGTGATAAAGACCAGAGAAATCTGCATCTGTAGATTTCATCTTCTATGATTAAAAACGTAAGTTATGCTTCAAATTATTTTAAGTCAGGCACTTTAAGTTGTATTGACATGGGGAAGGAACAAGTAACACTGATGAGTCAAAACAAACTTCACCGTTACATTGAGTATAAATGATTTTGTTAATGGTAAACTGGGATAGTGTGGCTATCCCTAATTATGGCCTTACCTGAGGATTAATAAGAGAAATCCACAGATAATCCATAAATCCAGTCATTGTCTATCTTCCAACTTCTCAACTAATTTACCAATTGATCTTTTGTGTATTTTTGTGCCTTTTAAATGCCTGTGTGGAGTTCTTAACATTTGAGGGAAGTGCAGGGTATTAACAGAAACTGCAGCAAAAGATCCAGATAGTTGACAACCTGAGAAGTTATATCCATAATTTTTATTGAATTGTAACCAGTTGTAATCAATACTGTTGCTGTCAGAGGCCTAAGCAGTGGCACTGAAGGAGTTAAACAGCATCCCCACTCCCACCTCACTGCCCCTTCACCCCCATTTCTAGAACCCCAGATGATGAAGTAGGTAAATCTGTATTCCATTCATTGGTGCCTCTGCCCTTGGTCTGTGACAGAGGAAAGGCGTGTCCTCTCACTGTTCCCTATTGAAGAAAACGCAAGCAAATAAGGGTGACTCAGTACTTCCAGTGGCCTACACACGACTGAACATTTTTCTGAATGATTCCACGTATACACTTTGGAATCAGGAAGAGAAACATTCTGCTCTTCACTAACCAAATAAAACCATCTATAAATCATATGCAAAACAACTTTGAGTAACGGGGGAGTTAAAAAGTCTTGGAATTAAAAGGAGCTCCATGTTTTCCCTTCCATTTTTTTCCCAGCTTTGGCGGAACAAACAAAGGCATCTGCCACATCAAGGGGTCAGATTGGTGTTTTTTTTTTAAAAACTGAAACAATGCAATCATCACAGTTTACTTTGGGAGGCACTTTTCAAATTATAAAAATGACTTCTGCAAGCTATTTTCAGTTTCATGGAAAATAAAATTTAGCATCTTTAAGATGAATAGTTCTTTTAAGCTTATTAAACGGAACATCACATTGTGTATTATAATCTAGAAATAACTTATTAAGGATACTGTTTCTTAAATATGCCCTTAAATAGGCTAATTAAAAAGTCATTAAAATGCATATGTAGTCATAGACTCCTGAAGTTACTGGGCCACCTCTAACTATGCATTAACTGTTGCTGTTTAATTTAAAACACATAGTAAGTCTATGTGTATCTGATCTTAAAAACTGTAGTAAGTTTCAGAAGTTCCTTTTGTAGAGAAGTCTGCCAAGCCATTAATCAATAAGAAGAGTAAAAGCTGCAAACATCTAGGAAATTTCTTACTATGTGATAGTAGACAGGAGTTTGTTAAAAATATCTCTATCTCGGTGCTTTCCACCTTTCATCTCCATTTATAAATTTAGGTTTCAGGGCATCAGTAAAGCTCACACATAGCTTTGGCTCATGACTTTATTCCAAAGCTTTCCAAAAGGTAGGCTTTTTTGTTTCTCTTTTTGTCTGCAGTGAATTTTCTCTGGCCCAGCATTGCTATTTTCTTCTACTGCTTTCCAGCGAGCAACTCCATGTCTTGACAGTCTTTTCAATGTCGTCACTATCTTCTCTTTCCAATCTACTATTGCAGAACGCTGGCTGAACTGCAATTTGAAAAGTAAACAAGTGCTTTTCTGGCTGTACTTTGTTCAGCTCTTCTCTTTATCTGCTTCCCCTATCCAGTTGCCCTTTCCCCAGCCCCTAGGACTTTCTTCCGCCTTCCATCAGTTGCCTTTTTGTTCCATGTCTTTTATCTCCTGCCTTTCTCCTGCTGGTTGAGTCAAGCCCCAACCCCAAACCCACACATCCTCTGGTCACATTGCCACTGGTGATTAAAATAAGAGCCACTCTAAGCTTACTTTAAACAAGAAAGGCCTCAGAAAGTGTTCAGTGCTCCCAATTTTATTTTTATTTAATGCTAAAAGTTAAAGAAAAAAAAAGTACTGTAAATCTGACAAATGACAGAATGCAGGTGATATTTCCATAGCGTGATTTTAAAATGTTGATATCTGAGGTTACACTCACTTTAGTTGACATGAGTTTCATCATATATAGAAAAAGTATCACCTTCAACTTAAAAAAAAAAAGTAAAGGTTAAAAGGTGGCACACTTTTAAAATACTTGGTGGCCAAGGAAAGGTATCTAGTAATAAAGTTGTAAACCATGTGTACGTTCTTATAACTTTTAATGTGAGGCCACATGAAAGACAGTACATCTGTTAAATTCTATAAATTGTTAAAGCAAAAGAAGGGAAAGCTTCAACACCCCATCCCCTAACATTTTGAGTATTAAAAGCACAGCTGAAATATTAGGATTTGAAATCTGATACTGCCCATGTACAGTAAGTAGCTTTCTGACATCTTTATCCAGCTGTGGAGAATCTCTGCACTGTCATCAGCACAACAAAGAATCAAACCCATGTCCCAGTGCTAACTTTTTAACTTCAGAGAATGCCAGAGAAATAACCAAGACCAACACTTTTCCAGCTGCAAGCCTTCTATAAGGCCACCCAAGGGCCAGTTGGACTCTTATTTTTTTTAACAGGAATAAACTCAACATGCAGCCGTTTAAAGCTGTTTAAATTCTCCCTCTCGAACACCAGCGCAGAGAAACCATAGGTTGTCTTTTCCACAGCTGGAGAGACTTATTCAAAACAGCAGGATGGTTCTTTATTAATCTTTTGGAAAGCTTATCTGTATAAAGATTGCAAAACATACAGATAGCTACCACAAATTAGGTCAAATGACTGATCAACTTGTAACATCTATGAGGTCAAACTCCAGTTTATAATAAAGTGCCTAGATACACATTTATACAACAGACCATAATAAGTTGAATTCTTTACAAATGTCTTTATGGGCATGTAAAATCGACTGTGTTTCTGCATGTGTGCATTTACATGAGAGAAATCAGTCTGATCTGAGTCACAGATATTCCAATTTTTTTAAAAAACTGTAACAACAAACTGGTTAATCATGCAAGTCTGTTTGTAATATAACAATGACCGGTAACATGGAATTTGCACAGCATTAATAATAGGTGCACTCTTTAAAAACACCATGAAAAAAATACTGTATTTGGTGCAGTATCTGATTTTCAAGTGTTAATAACTCGACCATTAAAAAAAATGTTTGAACAATTTAAAAAAGAAAGACAAAAACACAACTGAAAAAGTTAATCCAAAGTGGGTAACAATCTGTATTTTCAAATTAAAAGCTCGGTTGTGAACCATACACAGAAGTTGTAGACCTCAAAGCCATGATTCAACCTAATTATAGGGCCAAGTTACAAACACCTGAACATAAAAGGATTTAAAGTAGTGTTCCTGTCAATGTTAAATCATAACAGCACAAAAGAAAAACCAGTATCACTGTGAGACAACTATTTCTAATAACTGATGATTTATTGGTTTAAAAAAAATCATTTTACTGATGCAAAATAGTGATCAAAAGAAACTAGTTTACAAAAGGCTTCTAAAAATAGTTTGAGAGGTGGGGCCTGTCTATAATGTAAAACTCTTTAATTTTTGCTAGTTTATCATTTTTGTCCAGAAGAACAGTTATTATTCACTTGGTATTTCACACACATGTGAGAAAGAAACTCCAGGTCTCCTCCACCCCCATCTGGGCTGTCACTGATATGCCCACGGGCAGTCCTGGTAGCACCCCACGCTGTTACTGTCATTGTACCATACTGTATTTAGCACTCACTAGAAACAGGGTGTAGGTGATCATATCAACAGCAATAGCGCTACAGGTAAATGAGAAAACAAAACACAAAACGGAAACGAAACCAATCCCACAATCTCCAGTTCACCTGGACTGTAACTTCTCTTTCAATTCTTTTCAAAGGAAATGACCACAGCAACTACAGACAGAGCTCCAGGGGGGTTTCAAAAGATCAAGTGGCGCTGCAGAGCCAGGCTCCATGCAAAGATGGCAGTGCCATCTTGTCCCCACCAACAACCGTTATCACCGTCTTGAGTCACTGGATTGTGTATTATGTAACCAACTAGCATGCAGCATTGTCATCTTACAACTGATCACATGGGCAGTGAACAGTGGTCAACTCTGCCTTAAAAAAAGAAAAATCACCCCCCCCCAAGCCCTCCCCCCCCACAGTCCTGAAACTCTCAGCAGCAACTCTCAGGCAGTCATCAATAACCTAGCAACTGAACTTTAAGAACAAAATCGAGAAAGATTCACAATCGATTTCCTGTTACTCTAAAAGGGCAATGTTTGGGGGGAACTTGGTGACATTTCTCAGTGGCATGCCCACTTCACAACAGTGCCCCTTTCCTCATTTCCTTTCCTTCTCCACCAATTGGCCTCCAGCCTGAGAAAGGGGGCCAGCAGTAAAGAATAACAGACAGTAAGGCAATCTTACAATGTCAGAAAATGTATTTGGCTTTTTTTTTTCTTTTTAAAATAAGTGCATACAAATACAGCTAGAAGCGTTTCTGCTTTGCCAAGTGCTCTAAAAAAGCAGCGCAAGTCACAGCCTACATTGAACGGTAACTGTCACCAGGATAATAAAGCACAAAGATATGCTAATAACATTAACAAAAGAAGAAAATGCTTTTTTAAGTACATACCTTTTGTCGTCAAAAAAAAAAAATAGAAACACATGTATTCAAAAAAAATCAAAATTATACAGCCATGTTTATGAAGTCTACATTTCCCTTGTCTTGGATATATATATATGTGGAGATATATATACAATTCAAGCAGTTTTAGTTACGATTAATCATTGGGTTTTTCTGAAACCGGAAAGTCACGAGTCTCTCTCTTTTTTCACTTTCACATCTCCAGCAAGGATGGTGGCAATCTCCCCTTGCATGAAGGCCCAGGGGACATTGGAGCCCACAAGAGGGCATTTTTCCCCACTGGGACAATAGACCTCCCCACTAGCTCCCTGCTGTTTGATGCTTTGTCTGGAGCAGGGGAAGCAGAACTTGTGCGAAGGAACAGAAGGGCACTGCACAAAGTGGGTGTCCTCCAGCCGCTCGTGGCAGAGGGTGCAGCACAGTGGGGCGCTGGCGGCCAGAGAGGAGTCCGGGAGGCTGGCGGGGTGCACTGGCTCCAGTCCTCCGGCGCTGCCTGCCCCCTGGCCCCCCGCCTCTCGGGGACCCAGCCTTCTTTGGTTCATAGAGGATGGAGAAGGTGGACTGCTGCTGTTCCGTCTGGTGGTGGAGTGCACCTGGCTGCCATCTTTCGAGGCATGACTGCCCCCTGCATTGTCTGCTACTAAGATCAGGGCTGCCATGGGGGACTGGCCGTTCTGGGCCGCTTCAGGCGGTGTGGTCCGGTTGGAATGAGGTGAGGCAGTGGGTGGTGGTGGTGACACAAAAGAGGATGTAGGAGTAATGGGGATCTTGAGCCCTTCTGTGGATGTAGACAGCCATGGCTGGGCCTCTCCATTGATCTTAGGGGGCCCAACTTCACCTTCTGGCTCAGGAGAAGGCTTCCTTTTCCTTGCTGTTCTTGCAACTAGAAGAACAAAGACACAAAAGGAAAAAAAAAAAAGAATAAATAAATGAAAGTGCACTAAAAAGGCTCTTTCTTTCACTAACACGTAACACAACCTGCTGAAGAATTTCTGTTCTCCAAAAGCTGGTACAGAAAAACCAAGTTTCAAGAGCACGTGCAAGTTAAACCACTTAAAGAGAGAAGGCTCTGAGGCAGTCTAGTAGTTAAAAAAAAAAAAAAGGCACGGCCAGCACTGCCTGTTTTTCCACACGCCTGCACGTACCCAGGCTGCCCCGTGCACAAGATAGTTAACGCCCCCCACCCTCAGGTTAAAAGGTGATTGGTGCCCTCATGCTCGCATCCAGGAATGTGCTGGGAAAGGAAAGCCCTGTGTCGCTGCCTATCGGTCCATCTGACTCATCTCTGTTATGCTGCTTCAGCAGAGGAACACGTTGCCACTAAGCACTGGTTCCGCCTAGAGCAGATCAGGAAGTTGGATGTTTGCTATTTCTGGGCCGGGGGAGAACGGCCAATAGGAAGAGCACCCCCTCCTCGGCTCGCAGGCCCCGCTTCGCCCCTAGGTCCCCTCACTCCACAGCCGCCCCTACCTGCTTTAGACCCGTTGGCCCCGTTGGCCTCGAAACCCAACAACCTGCCTGCAGTCAGGGCCGGCTCCTTCTTAAACTTGCTCTCGAAGGGCGCCGAGTGGCCGTGCTGGTGCAGCGCCAGCAGCGTGTCTCGCACGGTCTTGGGCCGGTTGACCCAGTCCTGCTCGCCCGGCCCGCGGCCTTTGCCTGCGCCCTCGGTGCCCAGCTCGGCCGCGCCGGCCGCGCCGGACAAGCTGTCGGCCGGGCCACGGTGCGAGGCCGCCGGCGGCTGCTTCTCCTTGGCCGCCGCCTCGCGCTGCTCGTGCTCCGCGGCCGCGCTGCTCGACACGGAGGCCGGCCGCTTGTGGGCGCCCATCTCGGCGGGCTGCGCCGAGCCCAGGCCGGCGGCCGCGGCCCCGGACACGGCGGCCAGTGAGGCGGCGGCACGGCCGCCCAGGCCGAGCGCGGCGGGCAGCGGCGTAGCCGAGCCGTTCATGAGCGGCACCAGGGTGGGCGGCACGGCGTGGCCGCGCCGCGGGTTCGGGCTCTGGCGGTTCAGCTCGGGCGGCTCCTCCAGCTTGGAGAAGCCGTTGGGCACCAGGATGCCGTTCACGGGCGGCGGCTGCGGCGTCGGCGGCTGGGCCAGGGCGGCGGCAGGGCGGCTGCCGCCGAAGTCGGAGCCCAGGCGCGGGGGCCGCTCGGCGGCGGCGGCGGCCGCCAGAGGGTAGCGCTCCAAGGCCTGCGGAGCGCGCGGGGCGGCCTCGGGGCCGCCGTGGCCGAGCTGCTGCTGCTGCTGCTGCTGCAGGAGGAGGTCCTTGGCCGAGAGCGGCGGCGGCTTGGCGGCGGCCGGGGCCGCGGCGCCGGGCGGGGAGCGGCCCTCCGGGAAGCAGCCGTGCGCCCGCTTGAGCTGCCGCGCCGTCTCGATGACGAACTCGACGCGGTCGGCGCCCTCGTAGTTGACGCAGCCGCGGCACACGGGCTCGGTGAAGTCCCAGATCATGGCCCAGGGCATGCGGGGCAGGTCACACAGGTAGCACGACTGCCGCCGGGACGCGGCGGCCACCGCCACCGCCGCGGCCATGTCCGAGGAGCCCGCGGCGCCGGAGGAGGAGGGGGCGCCGCCGCTGGCCGCCGGCACCACGCGCGCCCTCCTCCCCCCCCCC
>ML663567.1:18083865-18120406 GCA_007570785.1 Antilocapra americana | reverse complement strand
GGGCGCCGGCCGCGGGCCGCGTGCGCCGCCGCCGCCGAGTGCGCACGCTCCGCGCAGACGTGACTCGGCGCCGCTGGCACCGGCGGCTCCATTGAACGGACGCACATTCCAGGGAGCCGGGGTCAGCGGCCCGCGCGCCGCGTCACCGCGCAGGCCCCGCCCCCGCCGGCGACGCCAGGCCGCCCGGCCCGGCCTGGGGCCGAACTGGGGCTCCGGGCGGCGCGGGGCGCGGGCGCGCTGGGGGGGATCGCGGCATGCCCGGCCCCGCGGCGCGGGCAGGGGCGCCCTCGAGCCCGCCTCACGGCCCAGGCTGGGCTGAGCTGGGTGCACACCCGCCTGGCGCGAAGGCGACATGTGGGTGCAGAGCCCGCCAGTCTCGCCGCGTTCTGCCACCGTTGGCAGCCACGGGCTGTGCCCAGACTGAATTGAGCACTTGAGTTTCACACTTTTATCGGGAGGAGGAGCTGGCGTGTGTTATGGTAAATCACTTTTGGCTGGTCGTTAGTCTTCCTGACTAATAGACGCGGGCTTAGTCACTCTCAGTTGGGACCTTTACACTTCAGCTCTGGAAGGGCAGCCTCCCAAGCTTCCTTTGTTGGAAAACAGGCCCACCTCTCTCCATGAGACTGGAATGAGCTGGTTAAGTGTGGGAAGAACAGGGTACTAATTATATTATCTTCCCTACAACTGGATTGGTAGGTGGAGAGAGAAAAAAATCCTGCTGACGTTTCTCTCTAGTTGTTGCTATTGAAAATGCCAGGTTGCCTCAAAGGATTAACCACAGGGAAGAGGAAAAACACCCTTAGAGAAACAGTGGAGGGAGCTGCCTAAAGCACATGAAAAAACCTGTTCGAAAATGGCACGGAAAATGTAATGCCAGACCTAAATGTTTTTGCAGGCAAAGCCTGAATGTCTTCCTGTGGGGATTTCCAGAGAAGGTGCGCCTCCGTAAAGGTCTCCCCGTCTGCTCCCAGATCTTGCCCCGCAGTTAACAATCCTGCCTCACCCTTTCCTAGCTGGGAGGATAGGACCCCGATCCCCAGCAACTGGTGCAACTGGTGCCGGTGGGTTTGGCCACACCTGGTCCCTGCTGTCGTGCACCCCTTTCAGGACCTGTCACTCTCCTAGGAGACCCAGAGCCTCTCCTAGCATGCGCTAGGCCACTAACCAAAGGGAATGAGGCCCAGGCTCTGGGCTGTAGAGAGATGAGCCACCTCAATACCCCCAAGAAGTGGCCTCAGTAGGCTGGGATGGAAATACTAAAACAACTCGGGATTACAGCCTCGGCCTGATTTTACTCATTTACCTGCGAGCAGGCAGGCACTGTAATATCCTCGTGGGACAGCCTGTCGCTCTATCCCCAAATAGAAACACTGAGCTCCAAATTCTGCCTTGAGGGGTACTAAGTCAGGGTTTTTATGGGACAGAGCTTTTCTTCGCCAAATGAAGAGCATTTCCTTTTTATTTTACACTGCCAGTTTAGTGTTGAAACCTCAAGTTGTTGTAACTTCCCTAACGAAATGCCCAGTGGAAAATGGAAAGGTGTGTTTTACTTCTGGTTTCTCTCGCCATAAAAGGATCCGGAATCAAGGGGGTTAAGGCTGGCCGTAGATCCGGAGCAGCAATTCCTTATATTGTATCAAGTCTTTCATGCTGCCTGGCCTTTCAAGTTTCTCCGAAGCAGCTTTATCGATGTATGCTAAGTAAACAGAGCTTTGTTTTCGTCTTCCACCCACCGCCCTCCCTCGCGGCACAGACTGGAGTTGGAAGCCTTCCAAAGCGGCTGCTGCAGCGGTTAGAGCCGCCTCCTCCACACACAGGAGCAGGGGTTCTAGGGTGAGGCAATGCGTCTGCAATTCGCAGAGACAAGGCAGGAATTGTAATTGTAGTTCATCATGTGATGACTTATGAAAGAGGAAGTTGGTATGTTTTAGTCACGTAGACTCTGCCCTCTTGCTTAAAAGGCTCCAGATCTTCTCCAAAGTACTATGATCATCTCTGCCACTCCAAGTCAAGGTTACCAGGTTGGCTGTGGTGTCCTCCTACACATTCCTTTGTGGCCAGACAGGCTGATGCCCGGTGAAGTGTTGGTGGGGCAGTGGGTTGAAGCTGGCTTTTTAGCAGAATGCTGAAATGCTGCAGTTTGTATTAAGAACTAAAGGAGTATTCCATGGGGAACACTCCTGCTGAGACAAGATGGAGCAACAGTCTTCCAGCTCTTAATTCCTAACATTTAAAAAAAAAAATGCAGTTTAGAAGCAAAAGGAAAACCATTCAGTATGCTACTCTCCAAAACTGGCATAAGGGAAGTGTTTGAAAGCTAAACTAAACAGAGGAGTTCTAAGCAGCAGCTCAGTGGGTAGAACAAATCCGACCCCTGCACAGGTTTCCCCTGAGTGAGCATTAAACATCTAAAATCTGAATCTCAACCCTGGAGCTCACTCCAGTTGAGAGGCTCTTGTTAACACACCACAGCCCTGTACTGGCAGGTGACAGGGCAGTGTAAAGAAATGATTCTCACCAGAGGACCCTGCTGGAACTCTGCTTGGAGGACACACAACTGTGGGAGAGCGATGACCCCCTGTCCCCAGCAATGTGTGGGTGCTGTCCAGGAGGTGGCATTTCTAGGGACTGCTGAGTGCCTTCATGTCACCCTATATCCACGCGTGGAATCACAGCCTTCATTCTTCAGAGTGCAGCTTCTATTAATAGCATGATGTTTCAACCATACTAAAGCTTCTTAAACTCTGACCTTGGCATATTTGAAGGTAAAAAAAAAAAAAAATACAGCCATATGGCATCTCAATATTTGTGGCTACCATCCTAGGCCCCTTGTACTTGGCCAGAAGTATCCTAAGACTGGAAGAGCATGTGTGATATCCAAGGCTTTCCACTTTGAAAAAGTTATAAATATATATTTGAGCATATTTGTTTATGTGACACATCCACATATACTGTGGAGAGTCATGACATAAAAGAACCTTCTGTAATAGATATGAGCACCTTCCTTCTAAGCAATAGCATTTAATGAGACAAGCCTACTGGTTTTCAAATTGCAAATATGCTGTTTTAGAAATACTTTCCCTCTGTTTGACCTCTCCCTATAGCCTACCTCACCTGTGTGCAGAAAGCATTCAGATACTGAAGAGACTTCTGCATATGGAGGAGATAAACTCTGCGGAAGGTCTAGGAAATCACAGAAGCTCTCAGTCATCCACATATCACACACAGAAGCTGTTAGTCACCAGCCTGTGTGTAAACATAGGTACAGTCCCCACATACAGTAAAATTTGGGGCCTTGATGTAAATTAACTACTGACTGTGTCAGAATTTAAAGAGCTAAGTGAAAAATACAGATAAAGGAGAGATTGAGGTCACACACTCGCTCAGTCTGCAAGGAAATTTGGAGGAGAACTGGAAGGCATTCAACAGCCATTTGATGCCAGAACCCTCCTATTGACTTTTTGGAAAGAGTATGATGAAATGCACTTTTCTGGGATAATATCTGGATGCGGGTTTAACCTCTATTTAAGACACTCACTGAAATCCTTTAAAAGATACCAGGGGGAAGACACTGACAAAAGAGCAAACCAACCTCAAAGATAATGTTTGAAAATAATAAAATAATACACTTTCTCTCATTAGCTTGCCTACTTAAAAAAGTAACTTTCCGGGGGGTTTAAATGGTCATTTGAATTCTCTTTTCCAAATAAAGGTTTACCTTCCCCCCCTCCCCCCCCAAAAAAAGTAACTTTCCTACATACACATTCAGGAATAAGGGGACTGAAAAAAATAGATGTTACAATTCTGAAAGGTTAAGCATGATGTGAAAGCTTTATGTTTATTATTGCTTTCATATGGGCATTCAAAAAAATTATTTTGAGTGTAAATTTTATTCTTGTCCTTTTTCAGAAGCTGAAAACCTAAGATAGTGAAAAATTAAGTGATTTTCTTGCAGTAACATTAAAGATGAGTGCCAGAACTGAAATGCAGGTATGAATGTTTTTGTCTAACAATATAGTCTAGAATGGGTGACTCAGTCGGTAAAGAATCTGCCTGCAATGCAGGAGATCTGGGTTCAATCCCTGGGTTGGGAAGATGGCTACCCACTCCACTATTCTTGCCTGGAGAAGTCCATGGACCGAGGAGCCTGGCAGGCTACAGTCCATGGGATCACAAAGAGTCAGGCACGACCGAGTGATTGAGCATGCACACACACACCAGAGTGTGTCCGTGGGGTCACAAAGAGTCAGGTATGACTGAGCAACTAATAGACACACTCATAGTCTAGAACATACTGTATAAGTTTTGCATTTTAAAAAAATGTATGCACAGTTAAGAGGCCTAGAAGAAGAATGTTAACATTTATGAGTGTTAACAAAAAGAATGTTAAGATTTGCCTATCTGTACCCATATTTATAGGAAACAGGATTCTAGTATAGTTCATAGGATAGGCGATCCAAAGAAAAGTCAACAGTCACAACAGATAAGAGAGAGATGGTAGAGGTGAGTCAGTTTGCCACCATGCCATGCCTAGTAAGGAACTCCTTAAATGGTAGACCGCTTTATGCTGGTGAAACTTAGAATTTATAAACTATAGGTAAAAATTGATGTTGGTGTTTGGGTACAAAATTCATTACTAGGATTTAGTTGAGCGAGAAAATGGTTTGGTTACTCACCAAATTGGAATACTGCACTTCAAAGTCTTTATGCCCTATTTCCCTAAAAACAAAAAGAGAAATCTCATGAAATCATTTAATTCCTCATAAAGGACTCCAATTCTGGCTACTCTGCATGCAGACAGGTAAATACAATAGGGCTACAAGGCACTGAAGAGAAAAAACCGTGAAGTCAGATGTTTCATGGAATTCCATCGTTATGAAGCCAAGTGATGGTAACTTATTTGAATAAAGTTTCATTTTTATTGTTTGTATTTCTTATGAAATGGAAGGGAGCCAGTATAAGCTAGATTGACTTTCTCTTGAGAAGATGCAAATATATTTCACAAAAGAATGCCAATCAACAGGAAAATTTGGCCTCTCCCAATGGGGGTTTTTAGAATCTATTCTGGTGACTGACTTGCCCTGGCCTAATGTGTTTAGCAAACACACACAAAATAATGTTATTTAAAGCAATTATATATGTAGGTTATAGCTCAATAATACCCAGAGATGCAAATATTAACTTTTTTGGGGGGAAGGGGTCAGTTTTGTGTATAAAGGAGACACAGAACTGACTCCCTGTAGAAGGAGAAAAGAAAGTTTAAAAGCCTAATTGTGGGCTGTAATTTGTTAATTGGAGTGAATGCCAGTCTGCGTTGGCACCACATCCATTCCTGGGCCCACGTGGTGGTGATACCTCTTTGGCAAGGGGAGTGCAAAACCATGGAGAGAATTCAGATTCACACTCAGAACTGAAGTTCAAATCAGGAAGAAGAAAACTAAATCCATGGGAGCAGATAGCCTGGGTTTGAGTCCTAGCAAAAGACCGCTGGTGAACAGAAAGAGAGAAATAGATTTCCTAGAAGTGACTGACTAAATAGAACATGTTTACCAAAAAGCTTGTCACTGACAGCTAAAATGCAAATACAAATGCACTTTGATTGGCAAGCCTCCTTAGCCCTTTAAGCAAATTCCTGAGTGATAAAGTTGGTTCTGAAACATACCTGGAAGCTAGCACTTATGAACTTCCTAGGGGCTGTTATCTTTGAGCATTTAAGAAGTAGCTAGATTGTGAACGTTTTTCAGACTGCTTTTGTTCCTTCTTTCCATTTATCTACCTACCTACCTATCTACATTTGCCTTAGCAGACCAACCCATTATCCCTAGTGATGACTAAGACGTCAGCATCTGCTTACTCATTTGGTGAACTGAGGCACCAGCACAGTAAGGAACTTGCCTTGAGATGAAGGAATATATAGTTGAACAACAGTTAGAATTCAGGTTTCCCAAACTGCAGTTCTTTCTTTAGCCCACTGGTGGGCTGCCTCCCATTTCTATTTCTTTCACAGGTTCTTTTTTACATACATGTGCATATCTGCACAGGAGATGTCTGTGGGACCATAGGCTCTCTTCACACAGCTGGCCTGAGACCTGAGGCAGATCACTGAAACACTCTGGGTCTGTGTTTCTCTTGATTGGAGGAGGGAATTTTGAACTTGACGCCATTTCTGCTCTGACCCTTCTTATGGTGGGTGAGGATAATGGAAACAAGGAGAATGTGGCAAACCCAAGCCCACATTCTTCTGACTCATATGGAATCACAAAGCAATGCAGAAAAATGACTGCAAGTGCCTGTCCACTATTTGGGGGCTTTGTGCCATCGGATACAATTGCGAGGTTAAATGGCTACCAGATCATCATATCATCTGAGAATATTATGTTTGCTTGGTTTGGGCTCAGATCCCAGGCTAGGAGTGTCTAAACCACAGTCTATACTTAGGTTAAGTTAGCCAGGGGGAAAGCATCTGTATCAGCATTAATATGCCCTACTAAAGTGTCCCAAAGCTTATAGAAAATATTTCTTTCCACAAGAGACTGATACATATGTATATATGTGGTGAGCAAAACTCAGTACACTATCCACAGGGCTTTCAGATTACTCAAGAGGGCCACAGTTGAAGAAAAGAGAAGGAAAAAACAAAACCTGACAATTCCATACACTGACCAGCATTTGGCTGAATAGGTCAGCAGGATGTGGAAACTTTTTTGAGGTTTTTTTGTATTCTCACCCAGGATCCCACTGCTTAATAGCTGTGTGGTTCTTTGCTGGCTAAATACTGAATTTATGAAGGATGTTGTGAGAGTAAGTTCTAGGAATTCTGATGTTTTGAAATTTGTTGTGCTTTTGTTAACCAGAGTGAAATGTTACACTTGTGGCTTTCTATACAACTTTAATTTATTTGGTTCGGATTATGAAAAAAACTTAATGAAGCTTCATCAGTCCTGTGTATTTCAGAAATTGTGGGGGACTTCCCTGGTGGTATAGTGGATAGGAATTCGCCTGCCAGTGCAGGGACCAAGGGCTTGATTCCTGACCCAGGAAGATCCCATGTGCCACGGAGCAACTAAGCCCATGTGCCCCAACTACCGAGCCCTACACGCCTAGAGCCTGTGCTCCACAAGAGAAGCCACCACAGTGAGCAGCCCGCGCACTACAACTGGAAAAAGCTGGAGAATAGCAATGAAGACCCAGGGCAACCAAAAAGATAAACACAATTTTTTAAAATGTGATGGTGGGAAGCATTTACATGTGGTTGTTGTTTCATTTCAACTATTCTTCAAAAACGGGGGCGTAAAAAGCCAAGTTCTCTCGTTTTCATATAAAGATGACTCAATTTATTTGAAAATTAGTGTTCCAGAATCAGACTTCCAGATTCCATGAATTCAGAGTGTGGAAAAGGACAAGCAGCTCCCTTTAGCTGTAACAGGAGACATTCTTTTAAAAGCCTGGAATGCTGAAGCTCTCTTACTGAAAACATGTTAGGACATGCTTTTTGGGATGCTATCAAGTGGTTTGGGCTCTGAATTCTACATCTGTACTTTTGAAATTGTTTTCTGTTGGCAGACAACCTCTTGATTATTCTCATGTGATGAGTGTTCAGGCCAACCTCTCCCGTTCCAAGTAATTAAAAGACAACATACTCATACTCTGGGAAGTATCCACACTTACAGCATAAAGTTGTGGGTTGTATGAGCGCTGGGCTGATAGTGATCAGTTCTATGAGCCTTGTCATTTGTTCAGTCAGTAAGTCCAGTCCAACTCTTTGCAAACCCATGGACTACAGCACTCCAGGCTTCCCTATCTTTCAGTATCTCCCCGAGTTTGCTCAAACTCATGTCCATCAAGTCGGTGATACTATCCAACCAACTCATCCTCTGTCATCCCCTTCTCTTGCCTTCAATCTTTCCCAGCATCAGTTGAAAAATCATACACATACTATCTAGAATGCTTTATTCTCTAAAGCTCACTCCTGCTGTTTTAAAGTGTTACCATGTTAAGGAATGAGAAATTACAGCGACTGGGGAAAAGTTTTCACCTTTTTTTCATTTCCCTAGTAAAATTAAGCAATAATTTTCATTCCCCTCAGCAACTTTTGGAATCAAGGTTAGCAATGGATTAAAGGACAAATAAATGAACTAGTCTATGGTGTTTCTTTCTTCTGCCTCAGAAAGATGCAATTTCCCCTGATGGCAGGAGACACAGGCTAGATGCAAGGCAGTTCTCCGACTCCAGAGAGCCTCTGTTTTTATGCAGTTCTGATTCATGAATTGGAGAATTGCACTAAATCAGTGTACTGTACAGCATGGGCCTGGTTAAGTTAAAGTAGACACTCTGACCCTCTCCATCCCTCACTCTGACCACCAAGAGTTCATTTCCCAGGGGCATCTGTGGGTCCCAAACAAAGGGGCCCACTGAAAACTCCGTCCACATTTACCCCATCATAGGCCACGTGGTAACAGAAGTTTTCATATTTCTTGAACACCAGCAGGATTCTTAACATGCCCCAGAACAGAGATGATTTAAAAAAAATGTCATCTCATTTCATTCTGTGGGAATTATTTTTTAATTGTCTGCTTTACTGGGAAATTTCCCAGAGATAACACAGTGAGAAATGAGCCTGGAAAAAGACAGACAAGGCAGGCACAACAGAGTCAGAGTTCTTTTTAAAATGCTTCATTTTGCAGACCAAGAATACAATGTGTAAATCTTTTTTATGCTTTTATTATGGTATATAAATTATGACATCTTAGGAGAAGCCCATAAAGCTAGCAGAAGCAAGAAAGTCAAGTTTCTTTTTTTGAGCTTTCCATAGGTAGTATAATTTAAATAATTCTATGGTAGAATTTCAACACCTCTGATGGAGCACGGTTGTTTACGAAGTAAGAACAGTAATCCTCATGTTAAAAGGTGGCATTGCTACCCCAGGCAGCAGATGGTGTTATTAAATACACAGGCAAAGTCTAAGGTCATAAGGAACTAACAATTAACCAGAAATACGATCTGTCACAGTCGTTTAATGGGTAACCTACCAGATATATGCCACTTGTATTATGGTGAGTGTTGGGAAGTGTATTGTCAAGCTTCAGAGCAGTTGCACAATCCATTTAGAAATATTGTAATTATATTCTTATTTAAGCATTTTGTGAAACCAACAAACCAGAAAGAAAGTGAAAATCAGTGTGATTTCCTCATAATATTGCTCTCTCTTGCCTGCTCTGAAAAATACTGATTCATATTGCACAATTTCATAGCAATCCCTGAATTTAATTGGTCTCCCCAAACTAATACTTTCGAGATTTTAGATTTTATACTGCTAGTGTGGGGTGTTCTAAGACCTCTTTATGTTATCCGAGGCATCATTTTTGCTCCTGCACATTTTGTAGTGTGAAGGTGATGCGAAAAGCTTTAAACCTACACAAGTGCTGGCAAGAGAATGGCTTGGGAAAAAAACAGTTGTGCAGAGGAGAGGCACTGAATGGTGGGAGCAATGGGAAGTGTACTCAGAGACTAAGCAGCAAGTAATGAGGACACTATTAAAGTGAAGAAGTGGGCTTAGTTTCTATTGTAAATCAAATATAAATATGTCAATAAAAGTAAGGGTTTTATACATAACAGCTCAATTCCCTGTGGGTTTTTTCAAGGAGTTTTCCACAGGGAATGTGGGATCAATTTTCTTTCCAGTTAGGACTTCTGAGGATGAAGAACTGAGTCCTAAATTCACTCCAAGGAAAAATAACCAAGAGGGCAGCAATCAAGTCTGAGTAGTAAAGACCAGCAACTTGGTTAGAATTAGGAAAAGTGAACCTTGGCCCTTTGGCCAGAACTCCAAAGGGTATCAGAGAGTTGTAACTCCAACCAGTCTGAAAAACAGCATCTGGAAAAGCAAAAACAACCCCAGTTCCCCAGGTGAATAGAAGATGAACAATGGAAAACAGGGTCCAGAGGTCACTGGCTAATCAGAGTAAATAAGTGGGTGGATTCTAGTCTTAGGACAAAAGCTGTTCTTTCATTTTCCCACTGTTGGATTTGATGAGGAAGTCTCAATCACTGAAGGGGGAAAAAAAAAGCATGCTAATAAGAATGTTTTTCACATATTTCAATGTGTTTATTTACTTTTCTCCCAGTTTAAATTGAATAAGGAAAGCACAGCATCTGAAGACCCAGGCTGCCAAGTTGAGAGCTTTGTCTCCAAGCTCAGGTAGCTTGATTTTTCCCCATGGCCAGGACTCCTGCTGACACTTCCAGCCATCCTCAGAAAAGCCATTGAGCTACCCTTGGGTTGAATGAATGAGAACTTTCTGGAGAGCGGAAGACTGGTGGAGGTCCAGCTGGAAAAACATATGGCCGCAGAGGCAGAAAGAGTGCTTCTTCAGGACTGTGAGTTTTATAAAAAATGTCTGCAGGCTCAAGGCAGCCGTTACAACCTAAGATCTTACTAAGCGTGATGGATGTTCTTACTTCTAGGACTGCCTCCAATGTACCTGGACTGAAGCCAGTGCGGCATCCTCAGGCGCCCCTAGGGACTGTGCGTGCAGGACGGCACCACCTCACAGCCCACCTCTGAGGTCAGGATTCCACACCAGCTCCCTCCCTCCCTCCCACTCCCCCACTCCCCTACCCTCAGTGGAGCCCAGGAGCTGGCAGCCCATTGTGCCTTCTGAAAGAAAACAAAGTTTGCACATCACTGGAGACTGTCTTATAATAGGTAGGTCAAGAGGGAAAATGACCATGGTAAATTCTCATCTTAACCACACATGACCTCAGCACATTTATGAGCTGCACAGTGACACAGAATGAACTGAAGGAGAAAAACCAGCAGTCTGGGTTCCAGACCAGGACACCACGAGGAGCTGACTTTTACAGATAAAGGCACAGCCTTGAGGTTTAAAAGCAGTGCCTCCCTGCCCAACATGATTTCCAAAACAGCGGAAGGCAATATGTGATTCTCCATGTTGATTCCCCACAGTAAATATCTCTTATTGCTAATAACCATTCATGTCTGTTACTGAGCTTTAAAATCATTTTATATGGAATGCTATATCCCTTACAAAAGATAAATTAGGAGGCGATCATTTAAAATTATTTAAAAAACCCCAAAACTGTGAAGTTTGTAATTTGACTCTTTTCGACCCCATGAGCTGTAGCCCACCAGGCTCTTCGGCCTATGGAATTCTCCAGGCAAGAATACTGGAGTGGGTTGCCATTCCCTTCTCCAGGGGAATCTTCCCAACCCAGGGATTGATTGCAGGCGGATTCTTTACCATCTGAACCACCAGGGAAGCAAAAAAAAAAAAAAAAAAACAGTAAGTTCCTCCAGAATACTTTCCTAGGATTAGGTCTTAAAACAATTTAAGCAGTACATATTTTAATTTTGTTTTGCCACACCTCACAGTGGCAGTGGGATCTGTTTCCCAACCAGGGATTGAACCTACGCCCCCTGGTATAGGAACCTATGCCCCCTGCAGTGGAAACATGAGTCTTAACCACTGGGCCATAACATGACTCCCAACACATCCCTTTTAAAGATGCACAACATGGATGGCATTGGGAAGGTAGACATGTATACCCCTTTTGTCCCCAACTGTGGCCCTCATAGCGTAGCCACAGCTGATACCACAGTTTTTCTTCAACAGATGATAAGGTCTCCTTTCGACTTTTCAGTGGATGTTTCACCACCATTTTCCTTATGCTGTGACAGTTGTAGAAGCAGCAATGACCATAGTCACAAAAATCAGGGCCTGATTTTATTACCCCATCATTATGACAATTATCCTTCCAGTTTTCTCTTTGCCCATGTACACACATTTTCAAAGCACATATTTTCATTACTGGACAGAGAAAGGCCAATAGGTCAGTTACACACACTCCAAGCTGATACAGCAATGTCATTAACTTAGGATAAAAAGAGGCAAATTACAGGCCTTTATGCTTAGGCTGTGTTTTTCCTTTTAAGAACTCAAAGCTAAACCCAAGATGACCAATGCATTTTGCGTGGGTGTATATATATCTGTGTATGTATATATGTAATATATATGCATACACTATTAGTATAATTCTGTACTATTATATATAATTAGTATATATTATTAGTATATTATTAAAATATATATTAAAAATAATGTTAGGTAGTATTTTACTGGTTTCAAATGAACTTTCCATCCATCTGGGCCTGGGGAAAGACTTTGAAGCCCCAGCATTTTCTAAATATCCAGAGAGTGAAAACAAAGTCGTTTCTTCTCAAATATAGCTTTCCTTTTTGGGGGTCATCAGGAAGGCAGAGGTGGGTATGGGCGGGAGACTAGCTAAATGATTGTTGCTTTTTGACTGTGCTGCATGGTGTGTGGGATCTTAGTTCCTCAACCAGAGATCAAGCCTGCACCCCTGCAGTAGAAGCACAATCTTAACCACTAGATCACCAGGGAAGTCCATAAAAGTTTGCTCTTTCTAATGGATGCAGAGTCCCTGGTTTAGCTTGGCTGTCTAGCTGTGTTCCACACAGTGCTAAAAGCTCGAAATCCCTGTGTCCAGCCACTTGAAATCCTATGAGAGTAACTCATACTCTGATGGGTGCCTCTCTCTCCTGCCATCTTTCTGTGTGAACACAGGCCAATTACTCTCCTGTACTTCACTTGCTTCTGTAAGTTGACATGAAAACAACAAGACCAAGTGACAAATGGATTGAGGTTTACTGATACATGCAGAGACTACTCAGTATGGGTAAATATCACCCAGCACTTAAGAGTACAGGACCTGGAGGAAGAGAACCAGGGCTCTCATTCCTGTTCTACACTTTACCAGCTGTGTGATAGGCGAGTCACTTAAGCTTTCTGTGCCTCAATTTCCTTACCTGTGAAATGGGTATAAAAACAGTACTTACTGCAGAGGTTGATAGAGGGGTTCGATGACATGAAAAGCCTGTCCCCATTAACACTGGCTTTTGCCATCTGAGGCATTTCCAGACTAGGCTGAAGCAGGTGCTTGTTCTAAAACCAGCCAGTTCTTGTACCTCCTGTAGCCAGACTTCGAGATCTTACTTGAGGAACCACCCCTGCTACTTAGCACCTCTCCACACCCACCACTCCAGGAAGTAGTTATCACTCAAGCTGCCAATGACCTCATTCTGACCATCTCTAAGAAACTCTTATCTTGAATCCTTTCTGAGTCATCCACCACTATCACTCCTTGAATTTTTTCTCTCACTTTGGCTCATAAAGTAATATCCTGGACCTGCTGAACTTGAAGAAGTTAAGAACTTAAGAAGTTCCTATGCATGTGCCTGATCTGTTCTCTGCCCACACCACACTTTTCTCCAGGCTGGAGGTTTCAGTGCTCAGCACACAGAAGATGCTCAGTAAACAAAACTGCCTTGAACTGTGACATTCAAGGACTTCCTCATCGATGTCCTTTCATGTTGTTCTCCTGATATGGGAGCTGTTGCTGCTGTTCCTGGAATCTCTGCTACAGGGACATAAACTCTTTAAGATTGCCTGACTTATCATCCATCCTTTTCTTCATTTGAGACTTGAAATTCGAACTGTGGTGCTGGAGAAGACTCTTGAGAGTCCCTTGGACAGCGAGATCAAACCAGTCAGTCCTAAAGGAAATCAACCCTGAATATTCATTGGAAGGACTGATGTTGAAGCTGAAGCTCCAGTACATTGGCTACCTGATGCAAGGAGCCGACTCATTGGAAAAGACCCTGATGCTGGGCAAGATTGAAGGCAGGAGAAGGGGCTAACAGAGGATGGATTGGATGACATCATTGACTCAATGGACCTGAGTCTGAGCAAACTCCGGGAGGTAGTGAAGGACAGGGAAGCCTGGTGTGCTGCAGTTCATGGGGTCACAAAGAGTCAGATACGACTGAGTGACTGAGCAATAACAATAGTTAAACTGAATCTCTCAAATAAATAAACAAGGAGAACCTGTTACAGGTTTCCAACTTGTGTGTGTGTGTGTATGAGGGGCATTTTTAAAGTCTAAATTTCACTTTATTCAGAAAATAGACTTAAGAATTAAGTCCCCCAAATATCAAAACCACACACAATTCATCTGAAAACAATTGCTCTTGGGATGTGTAAGATGCCTTTTCACAAGTGAATCATATTATCTAAGAGGTAAAACCCCAGAAGATGCATTTAAAAAATAAAGTTTCTGTCTCAGCAAAGTATGATAACTATTGGTTCAGCCTCACCCTGAATCCCTACAGCTGTGCAGGACTTCCTCAGTGAGGGGATAAAAAAGAAAAGAGGCTCTATACCTAGGAGTGAGTGCGTGCTAAGTCACTTCAGTCGTGTCCGACTCTTTGTGACCCCACGGACTGTAGACTGCCAAGCTCCTCTGTCCGTGGGATTCTCCTGGCAAGAATACTGGCGTGGGTTGCCTTGTCCTCCTCCAGGAGATCTTCCCAACTCCAGAATCAAACCCATGTCTCTTATGTCTCCTGCATTGGCAGGCAGGTTCTTTACCACTAGCACCACCTGGGAAGCCCACACCTAGGAGAATCAAGGTTTATTGAAATAATAGCTTAAAACTTAAAAAGAGAGGCCAGCTTCCCCTTAAATATACACATCCACACATTTTCTGAAGTCAACTTGTGCATGATTTTTTTTTTTTACCAGAATTACCCATTACTTTGGATTATTCACACCATTAGGTATGGTTGTGAACATACCATTTTTGATTACATCCTACCTAGACTCAAATTCAAGTTTAGCTACTTAGCAACTATGGAAATTTCACCAAGTCACTTAATTTCTCTGAGTTTCAGTTTCCCCACCTGTAAAAAAAGGACGATAATATCAACCTCACAGAGATAAGTGTGTACAAAGTGCCTACTTGGTACAGTTAAGTGTCTGGGTCAGAGAAGAGAAAGCACTGAAATATAGTGCTTCCCCTGGAGGAGGGCATGGCACCCCACTTCAGGATTCTTGCCTGGAGAATCCCATGGACAGAGGAGCCTGGTGGGCTACAGTCCGTGGGGTCGCAGAGTCAGACTGGACTGAGGCGACTTAGCACAGCACAGCACAGTAATTAATAATTAGTGGGTCAGCACCCAAGCCCAGCCTCGAATTTGATGTCAGGTGTAGGTTGAGTTTTGCTTTCACAAAACTCAAGACAGATAGCATGCACGACTTAATCAGGAAATCCCCTGCCACATACATAACTAAGAGCTAAATTATGGGACTTGTCTACAAGCTCCCTGGGGGTTCAGAGGAAAGAGACCAGTGATCATGTGTGGACCTGGGGCAAAGTAGATGGGGACCTGGCCTGAGCTTTGAGAGTTTCATAGGGCTGGGACAGGAGGTGAGGGCCATCTAAGGTGGCCGTGCTTGGGACAGGGCTGTTATACCCCCGGCCCCCAAACTACTGAATGAATGGAAGTGTGTGAACGAAAGGCAAAGACTGCAAACCTGGGACTTCCCTGAAAGTCCAGTGGTTAAGACTGTGCTTCCAATGCATTTTGGAATCCTGCAATGTGGGTTCAATCCCTGGTCAGGGAACTAAGAGTTCACATGCCGTGACGCCAAATCAACCAACCAACCAACCAACATACACACCAAAAATCAAAGACAGCAATTCAGTTTGTGGGAGGGTGGGAGAAGTCCTTCATTGTTGCCTTTGATGGGTGTTGATGTCAACATGGAGAAGTCTACCTGAGCAGGGGCTTACAGACTAGGGAAGGACTTTGGGCTGAAGTGGTAGGTTACAGAGCAGGGGAGAAGATAGTGAAAGCAGTGGTAAGATCAATTCAGGTAGGTTAGGAATCATTTAGTAGGAGGAAGCCGGACTGCAGAGAAGTTGGCCAAGTGTCTGTGCCAGGAACTCTGATGAGAGGCCAGGAAAGCTGGGCCGGAGGCATGGGCAGCCAGGTTCAAGCACGGGCAGCAGTGGGCATGGGACATACGGCTCCACAAGATCTTCGGAAAATGGCATGAAAGAAGAGACGATCCCAAGGCTGGCTCTTAAATGTCTGCAGACTGATAGTAACTCTACTACACAGGAAAACAGAGAAAGAGAGAGCTTATGAGCAGAGAGGATGAGCTCAGGGGAAAACGTGTTGGTTGGTTTCTAGTCAGTGATGATATCCACAGCAGAAAGGCCCAATGAGCATTTGGACATTCAAAGATTCTGAAGTCATTTACAGTGACCAAAGCAATGAAATGGATGAGGCCTGTGAAGGATCAGTGCAAATAGAAAAAACTAGAAAACTAAAGACTGGCTTGGCTAATGTCTAAACTTAAAATATGAAAATACTCATGATTCATGAATACATGAACCTAAACAAAATCAGTTGTCATTGCCAGGGGTGCATTATGACTTTTGTGGCTCTAGAAATGCTGTGGGCATTTTTGCCTTTGTGGTCTCCTTCCTCCAGTTATAAAAAAAAATTAAAAATTAAATCCTGCAACTGTAGGGGTATAAAGACAAATATAATCTAGACTGAATTATTTTACAGCTACTGTTGTATTATTGTTTTCTCTCCTCTGATTTTATTTTTTTCTCTTCTGATTTTAAAAGAAACTAAGATTATACCACAGGGAACTCTGCTCAATATTCTGTAATAACCTAGGTGGGAAAAGAATCGGAAAAAGAATGGATACATGTATATGTAAAACTGAATCACTTTGCTGTACACCTGAAACTAACACAACACTCTAAATCAACTAGTCTCTGATTTAAAATTAAAAAAGGAAATCAAGATTAAAATATTTTCATGGGTCCCTAAAAGTGTCATGAACAGAAAGTTAAATTAACACTACCTTTGGTTGATTTGTAAAAATTAAAATCTACTCATTCTTTTCCTAGTGTAAATTGCATGTTTCTTTCTCCCTTTACATTTTTAAAGATACTTTCAGCTCTCTACGTCTGTGTCAGAACCACTAAACTCTTCTAGAATCTCACTGTAAATGTCCACCAGGGATTGGTTATTTGGTGACATATATATAATACGTATAAGCATTGAGCTCACATGTGGATTCACTCATCTTTTTCTCTTCTTGCAAAGCAGTATATTCTATAAATAGAATAAAACTCAAGATTAAGAACAAATAAATCAATAAGTGTATAATGAAAACAGAAATTTGGAACACAAAACTAATATCTCAAAATGAACACATTGTATGTTCACAACGAGGAATTCTTCAGTTGGGTTTGCAGTAATATTTAGTCTTTGATAGTATATTTCTCTGTTGTTGTCTATATACCCCAACCTGGTTGAGTTTCTGAAAAGCCTTAACATCAGATTATGGAGCATGTGTAGATCATTAAAAAGTCTTCTATAATCTTAAGAAGATAAAGTGATACAATTAAAATGTTTAATTCCAAAATAGTAAGTTTTTTATTTATTTATTTTGTGTTTGGCTGTGCTGGGTCTTAGCTGCAGTATGTGGGATCCAGTTCCCTGACCAGGGGTTGAACCTGGGCCCCCTGCATTTGGGGGCACAGAGTCTTAGCCACCAGACCACCAGAGAAGTCCCCCAAAATAGTAAGTTTATTTGAAGGACATTTTGGAGGCTGAAAACTTCTTGAGATATTTGTGGTGAGACATCCTGAAACAATATCTGTGGTACGACTGTGTCAGCTTGGGGTTCTAGAGTATGGCATCTCATTGCTGGAAGATGACTGGCATTTGCTTACTAGCCCTTTAATGCAGCTGGTGTCCTGGGCCCTACTCTTGCATGCAATGACATAAACTGCTCCCTGCTTCCCAATGACCACCCTCTTCTCTTTCTTGGTAATAGAGGCCTCATTTTCGGCTGGGCTCCTTGCCTTAGTCACCGGTCACCAGCCCATCCCTTCTTCTTGGGCACCAAGTTCGCGTCTCTCTGCCAGTTATTTATAAAGCCATGTGCTCGAGTTCTGGTCATTGGTGAGTAGAAATGGTATGTGTCACATATGGTTCTGACCTTCAGAAACTTCCCTTGCCAGTTCTCCATGCTCTTCCCTGCTTCTAGAGCTTGATGCAGACAAGGAAGAAGAATTTGGAAGGTAAGTGCTGAAGATGGCAGAGGCACAAACCGGAAGAAACTTGGGCCCCTCAGTCACTGCCTGGGGAGAACCACCTGCCAACAAGAGTGTCATTTTGGACTTTATTCTTCCTGAATGACTGAGCCATTCATCATTTTGGGGTTGCAATAATAATCTACAAATACCTTACTGATACAGATCTCAGAAGCAGGAGACCCTATTTCCCAGCTCCGCATGCTGAGGGCAGCCAGGTAACTAAATTCTGAGCAATGAGAGGTAAGCTGAATGACTTTTGTATGACTTCACAGGAGGCTGATTTTAATGGGAAGGGGAACATTTTGTCTTCCTTTGTTTTCCTTCTGGTGCTGTCTAGAACTCAGACATACTGGCAGGAATTCCATTGGCCATCTTGTCACCTGGCAGACAGAAATCCTTCACCAAGAAAATGGAGCAGAGAGATTAGATTCCTGATGGACTTGGAGCTGCTCAGCCAGTTGTGGACCCCAACAACCCCTGTCACAACACTTTCATGTTAGAGACATCTCTTTCTTATTTAAACTACTCTTTTATTTGAGGTCCAATGTATTTTTTTTTAAATGGGCCATGCTTTGGGTGTCAAATCTTTGCCTAACTTTAGCCCTCAAAATATTTTTCTGTAAGTTTTAAGATTTATGTTTTATATTTGTTCATGATCCTTTTTGAGTCCATTTTTGTCTAAGGTATTGAGGTTAAGGTTGAGGTTCATTTTTTTTTTAACAATTTTTTTCCCAGTTGCTCCAGGACAATTTGTTGAGAAGTCTATCATCCCTTTATTGAATTGTTTTGGCACCGTTGTTGAAAATCATTTGGACACATTTGTGTGGGTCCTCTCTGTTGGTTTACAGACCAAAGTGTCTATCTCTCCATTAATACCATACTGATAAATAGTAGACATCAGATAAAGTGATGTTTCATCATTTATTCTTTTTCAAGATTGTTTTAGCTATTTGAGGTCCTGTGCCTTTCTGTAAGAATTTAAGAATAAGCTTGCGTATGTCTACAAAAAACCTTACTGCAGTTTTGATAGAAACTGAATTAACCCCATAGATCAATTTAGGGAGAATTGAGGTCATTACTATGCTGAGTCTTTCGAACCGTGAACACAATATGCCTAAGTCTTCTTTGATTTATTCATCTCTTTTTGTAATCTTCAGCATACAGGTTCTGTACATATTTTGTTAAACTTATGCCTAAGTATTTAATTTTCTTTGGAATGATTGTAAAGATATATTATATTCTAATTTTAATTTCCAAATGTTTATTGTTAATATGCAGAAAGCGGATTGATTTTTATATGTTGATTTTGTATCCTGCAAGTTTATGGAATTCACTTATTATTTCTAGGAGTTTTATTGGAATATTTCTTGGGATTTTCTACATCAGCATTCATATCAACTTCAAATAACAGTTTTATCTCCTCCTTTTCGATCTGCTCTCTATTAAAAAATAACTCAGCCAAATTGACTTTTTTCTGCTGAAACTATGATGAGAAAATAAAAAACTTTCACTATAAAGCTTCTTGTTTTGTTTATTTTTAATCTACACCTGTTTCTCACCTTTAATCCTGAAAGAAGGATTCAGGAGAAGAAGGAACTGTTCCTGGACAACTTTGTTTCATTTTTTGCTAAGTTGGTTACTAGTGGCAAAGCACTCAGAAATTCTACAAAAAAAAACTGCAAGGTGGTCTCTTTTAAAGTTACTTTAAAAGCAGAGGTTAATTTTGTAGTTGTTTAGTCAGAATTTCACAGCAATTTACATTATTTTCATAGAGTGTCACGGGCATCTGTTGCTTTTGCCTGCTTGACATCCATTTCTTCCTGTGATAGGAGAACCTAAGCATCCTTTTTGGGAACAACCTCCCTGACTCTCAGTCCTTGGTGGGGCTTATTCCCCTTCAGCCACAAGATGGGTGTGTGTTCCAAGTCTGACCAATGAGAATGTTAACCAGGCTTTGTGCTTCAGGAATGAGGGTATGTTGTAAGCTAAGCCTATGGAAGCCAAGACTGTTAGCCCCTGGAGCTGTACTAGAAGGATTGGGAAAGAGAAAATCCCTTCCTGGGTAGTTAAATCAAGATAAGTTTAGCCTAGAGCTTCTGGTGAGTATTTTGTCAAAAGATGGGAATGTGCATGAAAGCAAGAGAGAGGAAGGCAAAGTTGAAGCCCCAAGACATGTTCCTGAAGACCTTACGTGAAGGTCTAGGACTCGTCACACCTGAAAGTCTACTCCTGCATTTTTCTGTGGACGTGAACTTTGCCCTTCATTTGAGTTGCATTCCAGTCACTTGCAACTGAGCGTCATGACGTCATGACCGTAGACCGGGTTTCTTATTAAATTAATGGGATATCGAGTTTTTATCTTGTTTTTGGTCACACAGTTGTGAGACCCCAGTTTTCTGACCGGGGGGTTGAACCAGGGCCATAGCAGTGAAAGCACCTAATCCTAACCACTAGACCTCCAGGGAACTCCCAGTATATAGAGATTTTTAAAAATTCCTTCAAGAAACTTTTTCTAGTTGGTAGGAGGATGGCTATTCCTCCCCAAATGCTCTCTTATGACCTATTATTTGTTTACTTTCACCTATATGCAACGTAAAAAATGTTAAATGTACTTCTTGGGACTTCCCTGCTGGTCCAGTGGCTAAGACTCCAAGCTTGCAATGCAGAGGGCCCGGGGTTTGATCCCTGATCAGGGGAGCTAGACTCACATGTCACAGCTAATGTTCTCATGCTGCAATTAGAGATCTTGCAGTGGCTTAACTAAGACCCAGTGTAGCAAATAAATAAACAAAAATAAATATTAAAAAAAATAAAATGTACTTCTTGAGTTGCCAGAAAGTTCTTACACACTTGTCCTTGCAACTCATATTAAGTAGTAGGGATTGTGATGAACATGCTTATATAACACCCGGCAAAATGTCACTTGCTGTAAGAAACTTGGACACAACTTCCAATGGCAAGAAAAGATGGCCATTCTTCCTACAGTTTCATGCAGAAACCTTCCTGCCTCTCCCCTGGGGGTAACCAGCCACAGGAAAGCCTGTTTTGCAGAGCCGTCCTTTTCCAGGAGGACTAGCGCTCCTTTGGGGACCAACACCTTTTGCCTGGGGGAAGAGAGTGCTTTTCTTTTCTTACCCTCTCTGAAGCGCTTCAGTCCTTGTCTGACTCTCTGACCCTATGGACTATAGCCCGCCAAGCTTCTCTGTCCATGGGGTTCTCCAACTTGAGTCCACCACAATTTCCCATTTATGATGAATCCAGCAGCACATGACATAACATCAACAGAAAAAGCCCTGTGTAAGAAAGAGCCACGCTGGAGTGAGGGAACTCCTGTGTGTGTTACCACCTCCGCAGAAGGGCTGCAGCGCACATGAGAGGTGCAGAGGGCTGGCCATACAGGGCTCTGCCAGCCGGGACTAGGATTTGCCAACCTGCCTACAGATGCCAGGCGGCACCGCACTACAGGCCAAGCTGGATTCTTTATGAGCGTGTGTTCATTAGGGGGAAACACTTCCAACACCAGTGATTGAAATGGAACCTAGATGTGCACTCTGCTGCCTAAATTAAAGCTTTCACAGGTAGGCCATTCAGACTCAATTAAGAGAAGCAAAGCAGGATCCATCAGGGCCGTGGCCACAACCCCCGTCGCTAAGAATGAGCAGTGAGTGGTCCAAATGGATGGGGGGGCGCCAAGTGACACCTAATTTACAGCAGGAGCTCAGCCCTTTTATGCTCTTTGCTGCTTCACTGGAACAAGGAGAAAAAGACATTAGGATGAAGGCTAATGTGCTGTGGACACATCAAGATGAAAGAGAGAGGGGTGCATGAAATGTCACTCACTTGAAGGCCTGCTTTAGGCTTTTCTGTCCTCTTACCCCTGAAAACACATTTCACAGTGTGTTAACCATCTGTGGTTCACTCCAGAGCTCAAGACACCTAGCCTTTTCTGGTTTCTTGTCGACCCCAGGCATAGGAAACTGCAGCCTGCCATTCAAAGGGGAATAACAAGTGTCTTATTGCTGCCTCTGCTGAGAAAAGATATGGATGTAGCAAACTCCTGTGTTCTGGGTAGAAGGTGCCCTTTCAAAGGTGTGTTGGGGACTTCCCTGTGCTCCCATACAAGGGATTTGGGTTCTATCCCTGGCCAGGGAACTAGTTCCTGCATTCTGCAACTAACACCTGGGACAGCCAAATAAAGGCATAAATATTTTAAAAATAAATAAAATCCTTTAAAAAAAGATATGCTGAAGTCCCTAATCCCAGGACCTGTGAAAGTCACAGGAGACATAATCAGCTGAAGGTGAGATGAGATGGAAACTGGATGGGCCTGACCCAATGTGGCTGGTGTCTGCACGAGAAGGGAGGAGGCATGAGAGCCCCCACCATGTGATGTCAGAAACAGGGATTGGGGTGATGTGTCCACAAGGTAGAAAAACAGCAAAGGTTGCCAGCCATACTGGAAGCCGAGAGAAAGGCACGGGGCAGGTTCTCCTCTAGAACCTTCAGAGAGAGCGTAGCCCTGCTGACACCTTGATTTAGGACTTCCAGAATCCAGAACCGTGAGAATGAACTTCTGCTGCTCTGAGCCACTCTGTCTGGTGGCAATTTGGTAACGGCAGCCCTGGGAACCTAATACACCCAGCTAAAGAGTAAATGCGGGAAAGGTCGCCATACGTCTGTCCCAAGTAGCCATAATGACAGATGCTGCCCGCCCCAGCGGAGGCGCAGCTCCCTGAGGACTTGAGAGGCTTCCTAGATGTGGCTGCACGTGTGAGGCCCCACCCCTGAGACTGGGGGTGCTTTAGGGCAGGAACCGTGTCTGTTCTCTTTTGCGTCCTTCATTCTGGGCCTGAAACCAGAAGTGCCCGCTCCATGTCGAAAATATGATCAAATCAATGGAGAATATATGTCAGTTGAATGATTCACATCATTTCACACTATCACTGAAGTATCATCATCTTCCATTCAGACGTGGGCTTCCCTGTTGACTCAGAGGGTAAAGAATCCATTGCAAAGCAGGAGACCCGGGTTCAGTCCCTAGGTTGGCAAGATTCCCATCTAGAAGCAAATGGCCACCCATTCCAGTATTCTTGCCTGGAGAATTCCATGGACAGAGGAGCCTGCTAGGCTTCATCACGAGGTTGCAAAGAGTCATGACTGAGATACTGACTGACTGACTGACTCCGTTAATTGATAGGAAACTGGCAGGACTGAGCTCCAGTACTTTGGCCACCTGATGAGAAGAGCGGACTCATTGGAGAAGACCCTGATGCTGGGAAAGCTTGAAGGCAGGAGGAGAAGGGGACGACAGAGGACGAGATGGTCAGATGGCATCACTGACTCAAAGGACATGAGTTTGGGCAAACACCAGGAGATACTGAAGGACAGCAAGCCTGGCGTGCTACAGTCCATGGGGTCTCAAAGAGTTGGACGTGACTGAACAACTGAACAGCAACAACAAAGCGGCAGGACTTCCCTGGCGTTAACAGCAAACTCGCAGGACTTCCCCAGGGGTTAAGACTGACTTGCTAATTCAGGGGGTGTGGGTTCAATCCCTGGTTGGACAGCTAAGAGGCCACATGCCTCAGGGTCAAAAAACCAAAATATAAAATGGATGCAATGTAGTAACAAATTCAATAAAGTCTTAAAAATGGTCCACATTAAAAAAAAATTTTTTTTAAAATATGTAACTGGCAAAGAAATCAGGTCCAGTACCTTCACTGGGGGAATCCACTCTCAGATTCTGTAAGACATGACCTTGGGTTTCTAGTTTGGTCCTTGGAGCCCCTCGGGGCAAATGTGATCAATCACATCTTTCTTTCGATCTGAAAATCCCCCTGATGTTGTTATTCGGCTACTCAGATGTGTCTACAGTTTTTAAACTTTCAGGGCAAAGGGTGCTATTCTCCATTTAAAATCAGCCCACTTAAAATAATCATCTTTTGTGCATGAGTTAATCTTAAATACCTCCTGAGGCTCCAGGTAAAGGGTGCCCTCACCGGCAACAACCACTCAGTGAAATAATACCAGATGTGAAATCAGCCACAGGATCTCCTGGCGGGAAATAGAACCTGTGGGAGTTATCATTTGCTGAAACCCTGGAGCTGAGGCACCTTTTAGTGCTGAGTGTGAAAGTATTTTATAAACTGTATAGGGCAGTAAAGACGTTAGTTGTTATGCTTACTATTTTTCCTATTCCATATCCTTGATTGAATAACAAACCCAAAGACTCCGTAACCAACTTTTTACTTCTTTGGACTGCAATTTCTTTATCCAAATGAGGAATTTATTGTTACTATCCCAAGACCCCAGCTAAATTTGTTGTTTCCTTTGATTTTATAATTTATCAGCAGGGATATGCATATGCCTAAGTTCCTGAAATGTGTGGGAATATATTGGTGACTTGATTGGTATATAATATTAAATTGTTTTGCGTAAGTTTTTCAGAATAGATTTTGTATAATGTAGAAGACAAAGTCTTTATTTTTTTAATTTATCTTATTTATTATGTTTTTCCTACCACATCCCATAGCATGTGGGATCTTAGTTCCTTGACCAAGGGTTGAATCCATGCCCCCTGCAGTGGAAGTGCCAAGTCTTAACCACTGGACTATCAGGGAAGTTTGACAAGGTTTTTGAAAAAAGTAGAAAAGTAGGAAATAAGGAAGTATAATGAGAAGGACTTAAAATATATCATTATAATAATTAAATCTCAACTTACCTAAAAAGGAGAAGAGCATATTCATGATTAACATGGTCTATTTCATGCTATGGCAAAGGAAATTTTTAGGAAAAAAAGAAAAGCAAAAGCTGCCTTTAGATACAATTAGAAACTGACATGCCTTTTAAATGGAAACAACAAACAATTTTTCACTGCATAAAAGAAAAAGCTGAAATAACCCTAACTTCAAATTACAATTGCACAAAGCAAACATCATGTTAAAAGATGATCATTATTGTGTTTTGGAATTAACAACTTTTTCTGTAACTAAAATGCCCTTTGTTATTTCTGAAGACTGCTAGAAGGCTGGGATGAGTGGGTAGAAACACAGAGTCAGGAAGTAATCTATAATTTTTAATCTAATGTAATCAATGTTTCTTGTATATTTTTATTTGCTTTTTTGAGACAATAGGCTTTTGATGTTTAGTGTGTGTCGTGCCTTGAAATCCCCTCCCTACAGAGAAATTCCTGGTTCTGTGTAGGGTGGGTCAGAGTGCCCTTGAATCATAAGTCATGGTTCCTCAAATGTGGGCCAGGCAACACAGACGCCAGATAATAGAAGAGTCTCTCAGATGAGGGTGCCTGAGACACAGGGGAAATATGACAAGCAGGATGGATTTTAGAACCCATCTCTAAAAGCTAAATATGCTTTTCTCCTTTTTAGGTAAATTGAAATTTAATTATTATAATGGATGTATTTTGTTAAATCCTTCTTATTATACTTCCTTATTTTCTACTTTCCTACCTTTCTAAAGATGACAAATAGGCTGGTCTGAGCTAAAGGAAACGAGACAATAAGGCAAAAACAAACTACAAACCAAAAACCTGTCATTTCTTTCCATAACTTCCTTTGAGGTCTCAGTCCTATGTTTTAAAAAGAGTTTTAAAAAATATTTTAAGAAATATATAACAAGAGCTGTAAAAGTGCTTATATCTCTTGCACTACTAATTCTGCTTCTAGATATTTATCTCAATAGTCATAACTGCGTAATCAGAAGTGATGGATGAATACTGAAACTCCATTACTGAAACCTTACTTATAATATAGGAAAAGTGGGAAAGAAACTCAGTGTACAAAAATAAAAAAATGGTTAAATAAGTCATAGTCCATTCATATGATGGAATGATGTGTAGATGTTTAAAAGTCACATGTCTAGAAATGGTTGTTGAGAAAGGAAAATGCCCAATCTGTTGAGTGAGATAGGCAGATTCACAATCAAATATTTCACCTAGTTATAATTTTAAATTATATTAATTTATTATTTAAATTATATTAATGTAAATTATATTAATTTAAAATTATAATTTTAAATTATAACTCTCTACACACACACATGCATGCACACACACACAAATATTTATATGCCTATACAGAAAAGAAATCAGAAAGAACTACACCAAAGTGTTAACTCACTGTCTCTAAGCAACAGGATTATAAGATTACAGGTGATTTTTTCCAGTTATTTATATTTTGCAGTATTTTAAGAATTTTCTGCAACAAACCTGTATTTCTTTTAATGTCAGAAATATTAATTTTAAGGTTCTGTTATTCATGTACATTCCTTTAAAATGACAAATGTCCTCCTGCCAAATCAAAAATTCAGACACCATGTTTGGCTTTGAAGTAGTGAGGTGCAGAGTTATGACTAAACACTCTATCTTCACACAGTAATGACTCAGTCAATGAACAGATGTTTACAGGAAGTCCCCTAGGTACCAACTTCCAAGTTAGGGAACTTTCAAAGACGGGACCACGAGTTGCTATGCCCAGTCACATACGTTAGTTCAAATTTCTGGCACACATTGTCACATGCGTGCGTCTTCTACAAGTGGTCGTGCTTCTGTGTACTTTTCTGTACAATGCTGTATAGGATACAGTAGTATTTTTTTTTCAAGCCCAGGACATGAGGTACTAAGTTGTTTCAGTTGTGTCTGACTCTGTACAACCCTGTGGACTGTAGCCCACCAGGCTCCTCTGCCCATGGGATTCTCTAGGCAAGAACACTGGAGTGGGTAGCCATTCCCTTCTCCAGGGGATCTTCCCAACCGAGGGATCGAACCTGGGTCTCTTGCATTGCAGGCAGACTCTTTACCATAGGAGCCATCAGGGAAGAACAAGATGTTCCTAAAGTTTGGGCGAAGTTACCCAAGCAAACTGCAAGGAGTCTAACTAAGCCTTGCCCAAGCATCTAAGACCCAGGCCCAGCTTCTCAGCTCAGTCTCCACAAAGCGTGGAGGCAAAGTTTCTACAGCTTCCCATCCTGGTCTCACGGCTATGTTGTCTTCTGCTGTCTATCTTAGAACGAAGTTGTGTTGGTCCATGAAGCTTGGCTTGTTACACAGTTGTACACCTCAGGACTTTCCTAGCATCCTGTTTCAACACTGACTTCTTGATAGGTTGATCAGTGGTTGCTGTCTTTCTCCATATGTTAGCTTGACAGGCTGATAATTTCCAAAGTCAATGCCCCTCCTTTCCCTTTCTCTCTCTCTCTTCATCTCTCTCCAAATTTACACATTTCTATTTTCCAGTTGCATTTTCTAAGTACCTCAAAATAGAGGAAGCAGGGCCTCTGGGCTCCCTCAGCCCAGTCCCTGCACAGTTGACCCCTCGGGGCTTCCTCACTCCTTACATCGTGGAGGATGGAGCCGGGGCCTGCTGCTGCGTGAAGGGTGACCTGTGTTTGAGACCCACTGACAGGGTCACTTATAGTTTGTTTACAGAGTGCCCCCACTGCAAAGGGTGGGGCTGACTGTAAACATTTTTTAAAAAAATTTTGGTTGCTCTGCGTTGCATGTGGGACCTTAGTTCCCTGATCAAGGATTGACACTATGCCACCTTCCTTGGGAGCATAGAGTCTTAACCACTGGATTGCCAGGGAAATCCCCTGACTGTAAACCTTTTACTCCCTGCTGTAGAATGCCTCTTGGTGAACAGAGAAGCATCTAAGCAGGTGGTTTTCTGATGCAGAAGCCTCCGGGGATGTATGTTTGCCCCACATCCTTTACCCTGATGTGTGGATTTCACCGAGTCACTCAGGGAAGACGGGTACCAGAGTCAGCAAATAGCAACAGTGTGCCCTGGGATTCCACTGCACATCCCAGGTCCTGAGTCACTGACCAAGATAACCATTTAAACCTCACTGGGAGATAGCACAGCCCAGTGGTTATCAAGTGCTCTTGGTTCAAATCCCAAGACTGTTGTTTGCAAGCTTCTTGTTTTCCAGAAAGTTTACTTAAATTCCTCAAGCCTCAGTTTCCTCATGGGGGTGTGGATAAGTGATACCAAAGTGTTGCCCTTTGACCCATTGCCCTATAGAATGAGCTCTATAGTAAAGTAAAAGACAGCTCTTACAGTTTTTATGCATTCCCTAGACGACAGTGTTCCTCATACAAGGTATGTGCTTTTGTGAACATATCTATATTGTGTGTGGAAGAAAGGAGGATGCAATTGATAAGGCTTGCTTTCAGAGCTGCTGTAGTTGGACATTTTTTCCTCAAGAAAATATGAATGTGTCAACATTTCTTATATATCATATGAGGAGGAGACGTGGATTTTTCTTTCAGTTTTTCATCAGTTGAAAGAAAACATTTCATGGTCTGCCGGTGAGTGGGGTTAAAAGTAAAAGTCAATGGAACAGTGAGATTTGGTTTATTCCTTAAGTCAACCCTCTTCTCCTCCTACTGCCCTGGCAATGTAATGCTCATTCTGATGTATGCCCTCTATCTATATTTTTTGTTGCTTGGGTTTGTTTCGTCTCCTTTTGAGTAGCAAGATCTTTTCCAGTATTTCAACTGTCCAGAAATGGAAAAAACTATAACTCTTAAAGGATATGAACTAATACTAATCACATAATATGTAATAAAATCTGAGCTTTCTTTGAGAAAGTAGCCATTCTGGAGAGTGGAATTCTAGGCCATTGAAAATCTGTACTTCGAAGCACCAGAAAAAAAAAAAAAAGAAAGAAAGAAAAAGAGAAGAAAAAAGAAAGGGAGGGAGGGAGGAAAGAAGAAAAGAAATTTTGGATAAGAAAGTTCGTAAACTGTAATTCAACCTCTCTTGTTTTCTGAAAAAGTCTGGGAGACTGTGTTTAACATCCTTTTTTTCTTTTCGTGGTCTTGATGTCATAATGCATGTATGTGTGCTCAGTTGCTATGATGTCTGACTCTGCAATCCCATGGACTGTAGCCCGCCAGGCTCCTCTGTCCATAGGATTCTCCAGGCAAGAGTACTGGAGTGGTTTCCCATACCCTCCTCCAGGGGATCTTCCCCACCCAGGGACTGAACCCGAGTGTTTCCTGCATCGCAGACGGATTCTTCACCCACTGAGTCACCTGGGAAACCCCTTGATGTCATCATAATAAGAACCAATTCTAATGTTATTGTATAATAAAATCATGTGCTTAGGCAATTGAGAGAGACAGGGATATTTGTGGGCACACAACAAGTCTCCATATTCCTGGGCCTCTTTGAATTCTTCAGCCTGCTTTTTCACTTTTCTACTTCCTCCCTTTAGGGTGTCAGCAGTTTCTTCTCTTTAGCATGTATGTCTATAGCAAGGCCTCTCCCTACTTCTAATTTTCTATTTCTAAAGTGCACTGAGCATGAAAGTGAGAAGATCACGATTATGGCTATGTGTACAATAACCTTTACTTTTTGAGTCTGAGCCTAAGAATTATTTCTCTTATTAGCAAATATATGTATAAGAAAAGTATTTTTCAAGTTTTGTTCTAATTTTAAAAAATTTTTTGTTTCTAAACTATTTTCTGCATAATTGAGGTGATGTAATGACTCAGTTCCATGTAAATAAAAAACATGTAAAGTATTATTGATTTACCTACTTCCATCCCTGACAGTTGTATGAGACTGAAGTGAAGTGAAAGTTGCTCAGTCATGTCCAACTCTCTGCAACCCTATGGACTATACAGTCCATGGAATTCTTCAGGCCAGAATATTGGAGTGGGTAGCCTTTCTCTTCTCTAGAGGATCTTCCCAACCCAGGGATCAAACCCAGGTTTCCCCCATTGCAGGCAGATTCCTTACCAGCTGAACTACGGGGGAAGCCCAAGAATACTGGAGTGGGTAGCCTATCCCTTCTCCAGTGGATCTTTCCGACCCAGAAATCCAACCAGGGTCTCCTGCATAGCAGGCAGATTCTTCACCAGCTGAGCTACCAGGGAAGCCCTGTGTGAGACTGGTTGGCAGTTATTCAAATGCTTCTATTCAGATAATATATTTCTTCAATGCCCTGAAACTGTGAAAATTTTAATAGCTCTGTGGATTGAACTGACATGAGAGGAAAATATTTCAAAACTCCTTCAGTGATCTTTATGCTCATAAAACTTCTCAATATATCAAAGGTGGTGTTTGATCACAGATAATTAATATTGTCAAAAATCTGTCTCAGGCGCTATCGCCTGATTGGAAACACTTTCTTTTTTTTCTCAGTTGGTTTATAAGATTTGTGTCCATGACCAGCTGTTTCTGTTTACGTTCTATTGGTTCAAAAGTGTAATCAAGACAATTGCCAGTTCTTCAAGATTTCCTGGAAGAAGCTGGAATGAGTATGAAAAGTCCCCAAAGTGGGTTGGGAGCAGTTGTCACCAAAGACTGTCACATTCAACTGTGCGATGCTTCTGATTTTCTACTTTGGCCTGTTTCCTCCAGTGCAATTTGGGACCTAGAGCAGATGGTGAATGACTGGCCTTCCAGAAAGATCCACACTGGTCCCTGGACCCTGGAAGGCCTCCGCTGCCCCCACTGTTTATATTAGCTATCACGCACAGCACAGTCTCGTGATATCCTTTGCAGTCGGCAAGTTTATCTTGAGTTAAAGTTTTACCAATAGAAATGAAGTAGTGTTTACAGCAGTTTTGCAGCAAGTCATGTGCAAATAGCACCTGCGAACACTTTCAGCACACATGTTCAACTCTCTCTTTCATAGTGCCCATTGCAATGAATGTTGGTGGGGAAGCCAGACATTTTCCAATCTTTGGCAAATGTTAAAATACTCACCGGAAATGATTCACAACCACTGCTGTTAAGATGACTGGGAGTTACTCTTGTCATCCTCAGAGCACGTTCATTGATGTTAGATGCTCATTCTAACATAAACCCAAACTCAGCATGCAGCTGGAAAACTCAGAATGCTGCTAACAGCTTTTTTCTCCCTGTATCAAGAAGCTTCTATAGGAATATCCCAGGTGGTCCAGTGGCTAAGACTCTGTGCTCGCAATGCAGGGGGCCCAGGTTTGACCACTGGTCGGGGAACTAGATCCCACATGCTGTAACTAAGACTAGATGCAGCCAAAACAAATAAAGAAGTATATTTTTTTAAAATCCTCTATAGTTAGAATTTTGAAAAATATTTTAAAATTTAAAAGGATTTAATACACTTGATTTCATCCTGCTCTCCAACCTCATTAATTCATATTATGCATCAGACACAAGGTGTTAGGTGCTCTTCAGGTGCTTAAAACACAAATTTGTTTAATTTTCATAGCAATTTTGTGAGGTTGTTGTTGTTTAGTTGCTAAGTCGTGTCCAACTCGTTGGGATTTCTTGGACTGCAGCATGCCAGGATTCCCTGTCCTTCACTGTCTCCCTGAGTTTGCTCAGATTCATGTCCATTGAGTTGGTGATGCCATCCAACCATCTCATCTTCTGTCATTGCCTTCTCCTTCTGCCCTCAATCTTTCCCAGCATCAGGATCTTTTCCTGTGAGTCAGCTCTTCGCATCAGGTGGCCAAAGTATTGGAGCTTTCAGCATCAGTCCTTCCAATGAATATTCAGGGTTGATTTCCTTTAGGATGGACTGGTTTGATCTTGCTGCTTAAGGGACTCTCAAGAGTCTTCTCCAGCACCACAATTTGAAAGCATCCATTCTTCGGTGCTCAGCCTTTTCTAGGGTCTAACTCTCACATCTGTACGTGACTACTGGAAAAGCCATAGCTTTGACTCTATGGACCTTTGTCAGCAAAGTGATGTCTCTGCTTTTTAATATGCTGTCTAGGTTTGTCATAGATTTTCTTCCAAGGAGCAAGCATCTTTTAATTTCATGGCTGCAGTCACCGTCTACAGTGATTTTGGAGCCCAAGAAAATAAAATCTGCCACTGTTTCCACTTTTTCCCCATCTATTTGTCATGAAGTGATGGGTCCACATACCATGATCTTAGTTTTTATAATGCTGAGTTTTAAGCCAGCTTTTCCACTGTCTTCTTTCATCCTCATAAAGAGGCTCTTTAGTTCCTCTTCATTTTCTGTCATTAGAGGGGTATCATCTGCATATCTGAGGTTGTTGATATTTCTCCCAACAATCTTGAGTCCAGCGATTCATCTAGCCTGGCACTTCGCATGATGTACTCTGCATATAGCTTATTAAATTGTTATTATATTAATTTAGCTTACATGTATGTAAACAGAGGCACAAAAAGATTAGGTCACTTGTCCAAGGCCACATTGCTAGTAAGTGATGGACAAATTGAACCCAGGCCTACACCAGGTAAGCGTAAAATACCACACTACAGTACCTACCTATGTGAATGCAAACATTGCTGACTCTGTCTTTGTTTTTAGGTAAACTGAACCAAAGTTGATTTTAAAAAAATATCTACTGTATTAGCTTGTTAGGGCTGCCATAAAAAAATACCACAGACTAAGCAGCTTAAACAGAAGAAATTTACTCACAATTCTAGAGGCTAGAAGTTCAAGTCAGTAGAGTTGGTTCCTCCTGAAGCTTCTCTTCCCGGTTTGTAGACAACCATCTCCACTCTGTGTCCACGTGGTTTCCTCTGTATAAGTCTGTGTCTTAATTTTTTCTTCTTATGAGGACTCTAGTCATATAGGATTAGGGCCCACCCAGATGAATTCATTTTAACTTGATGAGCCTCTTTTAAAACTTCATCTCCAAATACAGTCACATCCCAAAGTTAGGACTTTATAAATGTGAGGAGGGGCAGGGGGACACAATTTAGCCTATAACATCTCCTACATAGCCAAAGTATGGTAGACATTATGCAAAATGTCCAAACGAGTTCCATGTGCTTTAAAAAGAGACAATACTCAAAATGGACATTTATTTGAATGACAAGATTGAGATAGCTCTTGTTTTCTTCTGGATGATTGGTTTGACAAGCCTCTCCAGTTTGAAGTGAATACTATGACAATCAGACACAGTGCTGAAACCACTATTTTATCCTGATCACTTCCCTTCCTCCTCTTACATCAAGTGTGAGTATGAGGGAACTATTCATCTACCACCTATCTATCCATCCACCCATAATCCTTTCATCCATCCATCATTCCGGCCAGCCAGCCAGCCAGCCACCTGTCTATCATCTCAATGGACCACAGATTGAAGAGTGAATAGTCATCTTGTGAGTTAACTATATTTTGGGCAGGTATTTAGAAAGACTTCATTTTAGCTTTCTCATAATAAAGCATGAATTTAAGCTTACTGTAGAACATATGAAGTCTTATAAAAAGAAAGAGATATATGGCAAGAAATCTAAGGTAAGCCATCTTTTATGACTAGAAGTAAATCCCTGGTTACAGTAAAAAATCAGAGAGATGTGGAAATAATAGGTGTGTACATGAAATGTGAGGTACTCATCTTACAGAGTCTGGCATGTAGCAGGGGGTTAAAAATATTAAGAGAAGGTAGGAAGAAGAGAAGGAAGGAAGGGAGGGAAGAAGGAAAGAGAGGGAGGGAAGAAGGGAGGAGAGCTGGGAAAAGAAGACATCAGGTCCCAGTTTTTTCTGACAAATGGCATAAATGGATACTGGCAATGATGTAAGTCTGTGCAATGATTAATCACATGGAGCACTATGATTTTACTCCTTGTACAAGAGCAAATATTATCCAGCCTTTCCTGGTTCTAATTCTAACTCTCCAAGTACAGCATGTCTGTCTGTGCTGTGTTCATCACTTCTGCCACTACTACTCATAGCAGCGGAAGGGCTGTCTGAACAAAGTCTAAAGCTCTGCACAAGTATTAACATCAGTGTTGGCCATTCCTTTCCCTTTTCTTGGTTTTGCAGCCCAGAAAACTAAAAACAAACCAGGCACCAGTGTTTTATCATCTAGACTCAGAATCCCATGCTGTCATTTCTGCCATATCCTGGTGGCCAAAACAAGGGCAAAGGTCTGCCCCATTTGAAGGGAACAGGGCATAGATCACACAAACCAATGGAAGGAGTGTCAAAGAATTTGCAGATATATTTTAAGATTGCCGGGTGACATACTGACGTCACTCATGTGGCATAAATGCATACATGTAAAGTGGAAGGTCCTTAAAACAATTCAGCGTAGCCGAAAAATATTTTAGATCTTATGTTTTGCTTGAATTCACTTTTTTATGCTGTTTTTGGATTAGCTCACATATGTATAAATCAATCAACAAATATGTTAGTGAATGTGTTCAAAAGTTTTGGCTAGTAAGGTACACAATTTGAAAACAGATATCCCTAAATACCCTGTCCAAAGCCTTGCTTTCCTTTCCTACTCATTAAAAAAATCAAAGGTCCTCTATGTCTAGCTCTACCAACCACCTTTCAACCTTTTTAAAAACTGCTTCTTGGACTTCTCTGGTGGTCCAGTGGTTAAAACTCTGTACTACTAACGCAGGGGACATAGGTTTGATCCCGGGTTGGGGAACTAAGATCCCACATGCTGTGCAGACAATATACTCACATATCCTTGGTCTCATGACCTGAAGACCCTGTTAATATTTTTTTTTAAAAGACACAAAAACTGTTTCTTAGAGTTCCATTTTCTAGCCAGTCTCACTGATAGACCTTTAAGTGGATTCCAGCTTTCTGCTATTCCAAACAACACTGTCATGGGCATCCTTGTCCTATATATCTTGGCATAATTTTGCCAGTGTAACTGTAGGCTAAATTCAGGCAGTGAAGTTCTTGGATCAAAGGTTGTAGACATTAAAAATCGTGATTGATATTACTCAGTTGCACTTAGAAGAATCTTAATATTGGGCAAATGACCACCAGTTGACAGTTCTTACATTCATATTTGCAAATGCCTACTTGTCCACATATCTTCTTTCCAGGCACTAATTATAGTAAAACTTTACATTTTCTGACAATTAGGTGAAAAATGGTACCTTGTATTTTCCAGTGAAATTTTTTTATCAGACATTTGCATCACCTTTTAACTGTCCATTCATATCCTTAGCCTTATTTTCTATTGTGTTATTCTGCTTTTTCTTTACTTATTTGTGTGAGCTCTTTGTAATTTAAAGAAATTAAATTATGTTTTTCATATATGTTGCAAAAATTTTCTGTTTTGTCATTTTTAAGGTACTTTTTGTCACACAAAATTATGTTTTCTCTTATGGTATGAAATTGATGATTTTTCAATCTATGGCTTCCTTGCTAAAAAGTACTTCTCCAAACAGAGATGAGCAATAAATGCACCCTGGTTTTTAAATTTGTGATTTCAAATTTTATCTTTGAAGTTTTTATCCACATATAATTTACTGGGAGTGACGAATAAGGTAAGAATCAGTTTATGTTTATATTTATTTATTTGTTTTGTTTTTTGGCTACATGAGTGGCATGCAGAATCTTAGTTCCTCGGCCAGGGGTCAGACCTGTACTCCCTGCACTGGGAGCTCAGACTCTCAACCACTGGACCACCAGGGAAGTTCTAAACTTTTTTTTCCAAATGGCTAGCCAATGGTTCCAACAGCATTTGTAAAATAATTCCTCTTTTCACTTTCAAATCTTAACTGATCCATACTCACTGAGAATCTAATGCCAACCATGCTGGTAGCTAATGACTGACCTGGATTTAAGGTAGAAACTACTATTTAGCTGTGGGCAAGGAAAGATAGTTGAGAAGATTCTTCATGCAAGAACCTTCTCGCTACAAGCAGCTATGTGCGCCCCCCAACTCCTGGTCCCTAACCCTGCTAACTGTCACCTCTTGCCTCGTTGATAACATTTCTCTTCTGTCTGTTTGCCAGTTCTTAGCTACATGATCCTTTCTTCAGAGTGTGGACCAGCACACTGGTCAGCCACTATGTAAATCGCTTTTGCAGAGAGCTTTTGGAGACCATTCAGAAAAAGCTATCAATGAATAGACTAGAATTTGAAATAAACCACTGGTCTCTGTGAAGGTAAGTAACTGAAGGACTTTATACAGACTTGACCCAGGTCTTTAAGAAGCTACAAGGCTTCTTTTATTTTTTTATTTTATTTTATTTTTTTCTCCCTTTTATTGTTTTTGCCATACAATGTCATGATATCACCATGGGTTTACATATGCTTCCCCTCCAGAAACCCCTTCCTCCCCCTCCCTCCCCCCTCCCCCCCCCCCCCAGGAAATCTCGATGCACCAGCTCCGAGAATCAATCCTGGGCTGGCGATTGATTAGACATATGATAATTAACATGTTTCAATGCCCTTCTCTCATATCATCCCACCCCTGCCCTCATCCACAGAGTCCACGAGTCTATTCTATACATCTGCGTTCCTTTTGCTGTCTCGCATGTTGGGTTCTCGTTACTGTCTTTCTAAATTCCATATATATGTGTTAATATACTGTATTGTTTTTGCTTCTGGCTTACTTCACTCTGGATAATGGGCTCCAGTTTGGTCCATCTGAGTAGAATTGATTCAAATGAATTTTTTTTTAATGCTGAGTAATATTCCATTGTGTATATGTACCACAGCTTTCTTATCCATTCGTCAGTTGATGGGCATCTAGGTTGCTTCCATGTCCTGGCTATTGTAAACAATGCAGCGATGAACATTGGGGTACACGTGTCTCTTTCAATTCTGGTTTCCTCGGTGT
>ML663567.1:17328299-17461231 GCA_007570785.1 Antilocapra americana | reverse complement strand
AATAAAAGGGAGGGGAAAAAAAAGTTTTTTTTCTTTTTTAAAATTTTTATTTATTTAGGCTGCACCAGCTCTTAGTTGTGGCACATGGGATCAGGTTCACTGACCAGGGATTTTTTTTTTTTTTTTTTGGTAGATTCAATTCTTTTTTGTCAGTGGTTGTTCGACTATTAGTTGTGATTTTGGTGTTTTCGTGAAAGGAGTTGAGCTCAAGTCCTTCTACTCTGCCGTCTTGTCTCCAGCCTCAGCTTCTGTTATTTTGAACTTGTATTTCTTTGGGTTTGTGGAATATTTTTTTTCTATCTATGGAGAAGGAAATGGCAACCATTCTAGCATTCTTGCCTGGGAGATGCCATGGACAGAGGAGCCTGGTGGGCTGCAGTCCATAGGGTCACAAAGAGTTGGACATGACTGAATAGAATCTGATTTATGATCCTAAATGACTGACACATTTACCATGTGTTGAACTTTTCTACACATAGTATCTCATTTAATTCTTACAACAGCCCTGTGCTCCTCATATTACTGTATTTTGCAGATGGGGAAACTGAGGTGAAGTTTTCCAGTTCTCCTATAGCTAACATGTAATATTCTTATCCAGCCAACTGTCTGCATATAATGTCCATATAACATTAAAATAGGAACAAATATAACCTAAATTCTTATGTTTCAGTATTCTTTCAGTTGCTGGACAAACAATCCCAGCTCAAACTTATATGAACAAAACAAATAATTTCATGGTTCATTGAGCTAGACTAATGAAAGGTTTTAAGCATAGCTGAGTCAACTCTGCTCTTCTGTTTGGCCTTGTTTTCAGACAAGTTTTTTCCACATAATGGCAGTGGTGTCCCTCAGATGTCCAGGCTTAAGTGGTCCTTTTGTTTTAAGATTTTTGAGAAAAGGAGAGATGAATCCTCTCTTCAGGGGTCCAATTTTGACTCAGAACAAGTAGACTGCCACTTCTCTCCAAATAAAACCAAAGTTTGTTTGGGATCAGCAGAGAACTGCAACTCTGGGACGGGCCATGTGCAAGTCCCTGAACTGCATGGAAAGGAGAAAGCTTTTATAAAGGGAAGTTGGGAGGGCTATAAACAGGGTCCGCGGTTTTCCGTTGGCTGAGGCCTTTCCGGAAAAGGAGTTGCCTTTCATCTTGTTGGGCTGTGCTAAGATCGCAGGGCATGGGAACTCCCCCTTTCTGATCTCATATTTAATGGAAGTTTCTGTTTAGTGTTTTTGCAATGTCATTTCCTGGAAGATGGGCTCTGCCTGGGCAAGGATCTTCACACGTGGACCAACCGCTGTGTGCAAAGAGATGGGGGTAAAGAGTCATCAGACTGGCCGTCCTGGGCCATGTGTCTGCTCCTGTAGTGGGGGAAGGGTAGCCCACTAGACAAGGAAAATACGCTTCCCAAAAGGGGAAAATGGTTGGGCTAAAGGAGGCAGAAAATAGGAAAAAACATTTTGGCAACATAGCAGTCCAGTGACTCTTGTTCTTTCATTTGGTGCCATCCCCAAGTTAAGGTTCTTCCGGTTGTAAAAGATAGCAGTTATTTTTAGAGAACTTGCTAACATTTTGAAAGAATATTGTGCAGTTAAAATAAGGAAAGTGAAAGTACTTTGTACAGTATTGTGAATTATTTTCGGTCATATGCTTTGTTGTTTATAAGACTCACCCCTGAATTCCTCTCATATTCTTCAGTTTTCTTAATTGGTTGTTTAGGTAAAGACCTCTTGACAGTCTGATGAAGCGTGTGGACTCCTTAGAATATTTTTAAATACAGAATAAAGAGGGTTTCAGGATTTACCTATGGTCCAAGGTCCAGTGGTTAAGAATGCACCTGCTAGTACAGGGAACGTGGGTTTGCTCCCTAGTCTGGGAAGATTCCACATGCCATGGGGGAACTAAACCCAAGCGTCACAACTGCTGAAGCTCGCGAACTCTACAGCCTGTGCTCTGCGACGAGAGGCCACCGCAGTGATAAGCCCAAGCAGTGCAGCTAGAGAACACCTCCCTCTCACCACCACTAGAGAAAGCCTGCACACAGCTGGGAAGACCCAGCGCAGCCAGAAAAATGTTAAAAAAAGAGCTGCAAAAAAACCAACCCAGAATTGCATATGAAATCATTTTTGTGAAGTAAAATTATCAAAATACTTTAAAAACGGTAGTGTAATAGGATGTGTGTTTCTTTTTTTGTTTTGTTCTTGGCCCCCCTGTGCCACAGAGAGGATCTCAGTTCCCCAGCCAGGGGTTGAACTGGTGCCGCCTGCAGTTTGAACTAGGGAAGTGCAGAATTTCAACCACTAGACTGACAGACACTGTGTCTGACACTGTGTGTGTGTTTTACTAATATAGTAAATAGCACTCTGGTGGCAGGTGTAATAAACATTATAATTTCGAAGTGGTGATGAATGTACTATTTATTTTGAGATAGTTGTAATAGCGTACATTTTATTCAGGAAGAGGGATTGTGGCAAAAGCTCAGTAACTGAACTTGGAGTCTCAAGGGTCCTTTCTAGGAAGATAAATGCAGTACTGTGAATGTCACTAAAGTTTGCTGGGATAGGCTTATTATTTGAATGGAAATATATCTTTGTGCAAAACAATCCAATATAAGATGTGTGAGATTGATAGTGTATGACAAGAAGATACACATACTTGTTTGCAGCCAAGAGCGTTAAGCATAAATGACAAAAGGAGAGAGAAGAGAAGAGATCTATATAAATCGTATGGTGAGAAGGAGAGTGGTTGCTGCTCTCTAGACTGTAAAAGTAGCACAAAAATAAGATAGAGGTGTGATGGAAGATTTCAGTGATCTTAAATTCTGCCAGAGATCCTTTCCTTCCTAGGGACCTTTTTTTGGTCATCTAAGTTCTTGCAAAACACAAGATGAGAGAAAAGATTCCTTTGGTTTGATATCTCATTAACAAGGAGGGAGAAACAGGTGAAGTAGGAGACCTTCAATGTTGTGGGAAAAGAAACTACTATTTTTGAGTCTCTCCAGACAAAATGTTGAGTATAATCGAACTGTGTCCTTGGGTATCAAGAAAGTATATTTAAAAATAGAGAATTACCATACTTTTAGGATTCAGTGTCCAAGTCAAAGATGAATCAAAGTTCTGTAAAATCTAAAATTTTAAATTATTTTAAAAATTCTGGTCAAATACAGACAATATAAAATCTACCATCTTAACCTGTTTTAAATGTATAGTTTAGTAGTGTTGAGTACGTTCATATTATTGCTCAGCTGTCAGTACCGTCTGTCTTCAGAACACCATTCATTTTGCCAAATTGAAACTGTCACTGTTGAACAACTCATTTCCCCCTCACCACAGCATATGGTAGCCAAGATTCTGCTTTCTGTTTGAAGTTGACTACTCTAGGTACCTCTCTTAAGTGGAATCATATGGTATTTTTCCTTTTGTGACTGGCTTATTTTGCTTAGTGTAGATTTTCTGAGATTCATTTGGGTATCATGTGGTAGAATTTCCTTCATTTTAAGGCTGAGTAATCCAGTGTGTGTATATACTGTATTTGTTTTATGCATTCCTCCATCAATGGACATTTGAGTTATTTCCACCTTTTGGCTCTTGTGAATAAGACTCCTGTGAACGTGGGTGTGCAGATGTCTGCTTAAGTCCCTCCATTCAGTTTTTTCAAATTATTTTCTTTGAAGAATTGTATAGCATCTCATTAAGACCATGCAGAAAACAGTTTAGATTTTAAAAGCCAATTAAGAAAAAGATCAATAAACCAATAGGAAATTGACAAAGGATTCTGAACATGCAATTCACAGAAAAGGAGATCAAAATTAACAGATGCTTAGCTCTCCTCATAAGACGAAATGCAAATAAAATACATATTTCATTTATCAGACTGACAGGTAACTAAAAGGGTGTTAATATTCTGTGAAGGGCAAGGTTGTGATGATATGGGGGCTTATATACAGCTAATGGAATTGTAAACAAGGTCAGCCACTAGAAAGGGGCGTTTGTAATCACTTATCAGAATTAATTCACGTACCTGTTGACTTAGCAGAACCCATTTTGACAATATTTCCTACAGATATTTTTGCACAGCTGTAAAAGATAAATACACAGGATTAATCCTTGACGTGTTGTTTGCAGTAGCAGAAACTTGGGAGTAACCTAAATGTCCATCAGCTTGAAGACTAGTTATATAAACTGTTATATCTATACAAATTCTATGCAGCTATAAAAAATTTAAATGCTCCTGACATGGCTCTGGATAAGTCTCTAGGATGTATTATTGAATGAAAATACAAGGAAAATACAAGTGCATACATAGTATGCCATCATTTGTGTAAGGAAAGAAAAGAATATATTTGCTTATATGTGCATAAAATATGTATGGAAGTATCTATATGATACAAATAAAGCTGTTGTCCGTGGGAAGGGAAGATGACTAGCTATTCAAAATTTAGGTGAAAAAGATGCATAGAGAAAAAAGCAAAGGGGATTACTAAAATAGAGGAAGAGACAGTTCTAAACCAATGACTTAGACCCTCTGACACACCTCTTAAGAAAAATAGCAGAATCTCAAAATCAACATGTGAGAAAACTTAAGGCAATAGCTTTTAGGATTGATTTAGACTAAAAAGTAGTGTAAGAAAACCTATTCCTTGGGTATAGTAACACATTTCTTTCTTTTTTTGTTGCTTTTAGTAATATATTTTTTTAAATTTTAAATCCTAAACTATTTTTTGGCTGTATCACTTAGCCTGAAGGCTTAGTTCCCCAACCAGGGATTGAACCTGGGCCCCCAGCAGTTGAAGGTCAGAGGCCTACCCACTGGACTGCCGGGGGTCCAAATCATAAACATTTTAAAGAAAAATGCAATAGTCTTCCTTATCTGTGGAGGTTATGTTCCAAAACCCCCACTGGATTCCTGAAGCTGCAGATAGTACCTCTAATTAGAGTGTTTCCCCCTCAAGTTTATTTATGAATTAGACACGGTAAGAGATTAACAATAATGATAAAATAGAACAATTGTAGTCATATAAAAGTAATGAATGTGGTTTCTGAGTGTCAAGATATCTTTTTACTGTAAAAGTTTAATGCCTTATTCATTTAAGCACTTATCATGCGTGTGGTCAAATTGTCAACATCCATTGAATCATAGAAAAAGCAAGAGAATTTTAGAAAAACAGCTACTTCTGCTCCATTGACTACGCTAAAGCCTTTGACTGTGGGGATCACAACAAACTCTGGAAAATTCTTAAAAGAGATGGGAATACCAGACCAGTTTACCTGCCTCCTGAGAAACCTGAATGAAGATCAAGAAGCGATAGTTAAAACCAGACCTGGAACAACAAACTGGTTCCAAATTGGGAAAGGAGTACGTCAAGGCTGTATATTGTCACCCTGCTTATTTAACTTCTATACAGAGTACATCATGTGAAATGCTGGGCTGGATGAAGCACAAGCTGGAATCAAGATTGCCGAGAGAAATATCAATAACCTCAGATGTGCAGATGACACCACCCTTATGGCAGAAAGCAAAGAAGAACTAAAAAGCCTCTTGATGAAAGTGAAAGAGGAGACTGGAAAAGTTGGCTTAAACCTCAACATTAAGAAAACGAAGATCATGGCATCTGGTCCCATCACTTCATGGCAAATAGGTGGGGAAACAGTGGCTGACTTTATTTTTTGGGGCTCCAAAATCACTGCAGATGGTGATTGCAGCCATGAAATTAAAAGACACTTGCTCCTTGGAAGAAAAGCTATGACCAACCTAGACAGCTTATTAAAAAGCAGAGACGTTACTTTACCAACAAACGTCCATCTGGTCAAAGCTATGTTTTTTCCAGTAGTCATGTATGGATGTGAGAGCTGGACTATAAAGAAAGCTGAGCTCCGAAGAATTGATGCTTTTGAACTGTGGTGTTGGAGAAGACTCTTGAGAGTCCCTTGGACTGCAAGGAGATCCAACCAGTCAATCCTAAAGGAAATCAGCCCTGAATATTCATTGGAAAGACTGATGCTGAAGCTGAAACTCCAATACACTGCCACCTGATACGAAGAACTGACTCATTGGAAAAGGCCTTGATGCTGGGAAAGATTGAAGGCGGGAAGAGAAGAGGATGACAGAGGATGAGATAGTTGGATGGCATCACCAACGTGATGGATGTGAGTTTGAGTAGGCTTCAGGAGTTGATGATGGACAGGGAAGCCTGGTGTGCTGCAGTCCATGGGGTCGCAAAGAGTCGGACACAACTAAGTGACTGAATTGAACTGAAGCTTCTTCTACCCCATTCCTCCTCTGTGTGATTGACAGGATTATATCTCCTGACTGACAGTGTATTTTGATTTCAGTGAAACATTTCACAAAGCTCATGACATTCTTGGATGTGAGGTGGGTAATAAAAAGGCTTGTAACTAGTAAGTGTTACCCATGTGTTTCTGTCTTTGGTTGGAGTCTTATATTCTTTTTTGTCTTCGTATTTACAAAACTACACAGGAATAATAGTTAACATGTTGGATTATTTGATATTTAATGTATATGAATGTAAAGCTCTGCACTTACGATATTATGTATTAAACTCCTACCTCAAACATTAGTTATACAAATATAGGATACAGAAGGCCTGATTTGAAAGCTCTTGATGAGAATTCCTGAGAAATAAACAAGTAGATTTTCTCTTGGTGTCAGTGTTAGTACTTCTTTTTTGATGAATAAGTTGGTCATGGCTTTCTAGAATTTTAAGTGTCTTTATTTACTTGGAATAATTGTCTCAAAAATTTTTCCTATGAAAATATTTAAGAGGATACTAATAATTTTAAAATAAAATATATCTTTAGCTGTTTTCTTTGAAATAATAAATAATAAAAACATAACAATAGAGAAACGATTAAATTGTGTTATCTACCTGTCAAGATTAAATTAGTTACTGTGATCCTGTGGCTGTATAGGAAAATGTTTGCAGAATGTTAAAAGAAATAGAACAGAAATTACATATCTGTTACTATTGTAATGAAATTCTATTTACTTGTTAATGAGACTTGAAAGGACTTTTAAAACTATTGAAAACTGTTTTTTAGGGTAATGTAATAATACATGTATGCTCAGTCACTCAGTTGTGTTCGACTCTTTGCAACCCTGTGGAATATGTCCTCCAGGCTCCTAGGAGTCCATGGGATTTTCCAGCCAGTCATACTGGAGTGGATTGCCATTTCCTATTACAAGGAAGGTAATAATTAAATAGTGAAGTTTAAACATTTAAATTTTATGATCAGAAAGTGATATAGTTTATTTCATTGCAATCTTAATAGCAAGCAGCAGTCTTTCCCATGAAAAGGAGAAAAAGTGAAATGTAACGTTAGGCTATATTATTAGAGGTGTGATGTTCAGACCATTGAACGCACACAGGTCATCACATTTGGAATATGGTTTTCAGTTTTAGGTGTTTTGCTTTTGTTTTTATTGTAGTGTAATTGGTTTACAATGTTTTGTTAGTTTCCGGTGTACAGGTGTTGTAATATTAAGAAAAGAATCCGTAAATGAATTATGGAGGAGATCTTGGAATTCACATGAGGATGGAGGTGGGAATGTTTACCCTGTTAATGGGTTTTAGAAGGTGGGGACAGGAAGAGGAGAAAGGGGAAGTGATAACATAACGGGGGCTTCAAATATGTAAATGACAGCTGGAAAAGGGAGTCGTTGTTTGTTTATAGCTGCAGAGGGCAGTACTAAAATCAGTGAGTGGAAATGACAGCAACAGGCTGTGGAGGTCCAGGGTGGACCGGTAACTAACATCTAGTGGGTCTGACAACAGGATACAGGGACTAATTGTGTGACTGGCCAGAGGGAGAAGAAACCAAGCATAGGTCACCGAGGAGCCAGTTTCTAGTTCCTTACAGAAGGTCACTGTATAAAGAAACAGTTGCTAGGAGAGTGAGGAGACTAGACAGGATCATCAGAAATACATAACGCAGGGAATTCTCTGGTGGTCTGGTGGTTATGGCTTCATGCTTTCACTTCTGACAGCCCAGATTCAATCCCTGGTTGGGGAACTAAGATCCCACAAGATGCAAGATGCTGCCAAAAAAAAAAAAATCATGACGTAGAACTAGTTATTAACTGACCTTTGATACCATATACCTAATGATCTCAGATCCTGTGGGCACAACATACAGATGGGAATGAAAAGAATTGTTACTAGAGATCAAATAGAATTGAGCAGGTGAAGGAACTTTAAACTTTTATGCATTATATATATATTAAAGGAAAATGAGGATGACTTCCTAATGTCTCCTTTTCTCACTTCTGCCATTTATGCCACTTGGTTCCCTACTCACCAGTTGACTACCGCCCCTTTCTTCTTATCCAGACATCCTTGCTGTGAGCATGATCTGTAAGGTGTTTAGGCCCATATCTATTAGGCCAAGCCCCACCAAGAACTTCAGACTGATTGTGAGGCTTAGCTGTGAGTGTCTGGGTTTGGATAGCTCCCATGCACTCTTGTTCAAGGAACCAAGATTCGGACTTCTACTTTAACTTCTTGTAGGTATGGTGGTCTTGGAGAAGGCAATGGCACCCCACTCCAGTACTCTTGCCTGGAACATCCCATGGACGGAGGAGCCTTGTAGGCTGCAGTCCATGGGGTTGCGGAGAGTCAGACACGACTGAGCGACTTCACTTTCCCTTTTCACTTTCATGCATTGGAGAAGGAAATGGCACCCCACTCCAGTGCTCTTGCCTGGAGAATCCCAGGGATGGGGGAGCCTGGTGGGCTGCCGTCTATGGGGTCGCACAGAGTCGGACACTACTGAAGTGACGCAGCAGCAGCAGGAGTGGTGGTCTATAGTGACCTTACTAGTGTTTCTCCTTAGGGACCAGAGCTTCGCATCAGGGCCCTGCCTACTGGCTAGACCTCTTAGCTGCGTGGCCCCACGTGTGTCTGAGCTTGCTAAACCCTGGCTTCCCCACACCTGCCCTCATCTTCCTATTGACTTTATCTTCAAATTACCTGAACTGTTGATTCTTCCCACCAATTTGAGGTTCTGGGGGTTTTCAGCCCTACCAGGCAAGTTTAGATCCGGATGTTGGCCGCTTCCTGACTGCCCCTGTCCGCCCATATTTATCTTTCTTTCTTTGTTTTTGTTGTTGCCCTTTGATAATCAAGCCATCAAAATTCAGCCTCCCCTCCCCTGCACTTTTTTTTTTTCTTGAAGTATTTGCTGTATTGCAGTGTTCTGGAATCAAACACAACATCTCAAGAGGTTTGCCTGCATTTTTAAAAAATCATTTATTTATTGTTTTTATTTATTAAATTAAACTATAGTTGTTTTACAGTGTTGTGTTAATTTCTTCAGTACAGCGAATTGGTTTGGTTATACACACACACACACACACACATATATGCATGCATTCTTTTTTAAAATATTTTTTCCATTATGGTTTATCGTAGGATATTGAATAGAGCTGTTTGTGCTATACCAGTAGGACCTTGTTTAGTCATTCTGCATATAAAAACTTACGTCTGCTAACCCAAGGATTCCACTCCATCCCTCCCTCTGGGCCACCGCCAACTTGTTCTCTGTGTCTGGGATTCTGTTTCATAGATAAGCTCATTTATGTCATATTTTAGATGCCACATATAAGTGATATCACATGGTATTTATCTTCTTTCTGACTTACTTCGCTTAGTATGATAATCTCTTGTTATGATAATCTCATGGGTAATCATCCGCGTAGCTGCAAATGGCATTCTTTCTTTTGGACTGAGGAGTATTCCATTGTATATATGTACCACATCTTTATCTGTCTGTTAATGGACATTTAGGTTGTATCCATGTCTTGGCTATTTTGAATAGTGCTGCTGTGAACATAGCATGTTCTTTTGGTATGTATGTATGTATGTAACTTTTTGACATATAGGTTTGTTTGGATGTATGTCCCAGAGTGGGATTGCTGGATCATATGATAATCCTGTTTTTAGTTCTCTGAGGAAACTCCATACTGTTTTCCACAGTGACTGCACCAGCTTACATTGCCACCAACAGTGTAGGAGGGTTCCCTTTTCTCCACACCTTCTCCAGCATTTATTATTTGTAGACTTTTTAATGACGGTTGTTCTAACAGATGTCAGGTGGTACCTCACTGTAATTTTGATTTGCTTTTCTCTAATAATTAGTGATGTTGAGCATCTTTTCATGTGCTTATGGCCGTCTGTGTTTCTTTGGAGAAATGTCTCTTTAGGTCTTCTGCCCAGTTTTTGATTGGGTGGTTTGTTTTTGTTGTTGTTGAGTTTTATGAGCTGTTTGTGTACTTTGGAAATTAAGCCCTTGTTGGTCACATCGTTTGCAAATATTTTCTCGCATTCCGGAGGTTGTCTTTTGGTTTTGTTTATGATTTCCTTTGCTGTGCAAAAGCTTGTAAATTTGATTAGGTTCTATTTGTTTATTTGTGCTTTTATTTCTAATGACTTGGGAGACTGAAAGAAAACATTGGTACAGCTTGTCAGAGAATGTTTTGTCTATAATCTCTTGTAGGAGTTTTCTGATATCATTTCTTATATTAAGTCTTTAAGCCATTTTGTGTTTATTTTTGTATGTGATGAGAGTGTGTATTCTGACTTCAGTGATTCATATGTGGCTGTCCAACTTTCCCAACACCACTTGCAGGGGCAGGAGGAAAATCCAGGAAGAATAAAGGAAAACTAGGTTTTCCTCTGATTTTTTCTTAGAGGTTTCTTCCCTTTCTCTTTTATATATTATATTTCCCCAGAGTTCTGTCAGTGATCGCTTTTTCTCTTCAACTGGTACACTTCTGATCTCATCCACTGTTATACTGAGGTGATGACTCCCAAATACACATTTCTAGTGGAAACATGTCCTTTGAACTGGAGACCTGCATCCATCATGGCATTCAGTAGACACCTCAAACAACTTGTTTTCCCTCCCAAACATAAATCTCCTCTTGTATTACTCACGTTGTTGTTTAGCATCGCCATCTACCCCAGACACAATCTTGTCTTCCTAGTCTTCACTTTTACCATTTCTGTCCATTTAATCTCCAGACCCTTTTCTAGCTCTTAACTTTCTCTAAAATCCATACCCTTCTCTCAGGTTTAACTCACTGTACTTATACTCTGAGGCAGGAATCAGACATGTAGGGTTTACTGTTTGTCATGTGGGGTCCAGCGTTTTAGCCAGCGTGTAGGTAGTGCTTAGTATGTGTCAAATGAATGGATGGAGGCCAGTGTCTTGGTTCATTCTTTGCTTGTTTTCACCTGAATTACAGTACTATTTCCCTAACTGGCCACTTCGCTTTTTACTTCCTTTCAATGTGTTGTCTATACCACCACTGTGTGACATGTCTAAAATATGACTTTTAAAAATCTGTAAATAACTTAATGTGTATTTGTGAAAGATAAGACCTTTTAAAAAATTATAGCCACTATGCCATTATCATAGCTAAAACTTTCACAATTATTCTTTGACTTTTTAAATTTTATTTTTTGGCCTCACTGTGCAGCAATTCAGAATCTTTAGTTCCTTGGCCAGAGATTGAAGCTGTGTCCCCTTCAGTGAAAGCATGGAATCCTAACCACTGGCCCAGGGAATTCCCCTTTCCATATTTTCCCCCAGATAAATACATTTTATAACAGCTTTACTGGAGACAATTATTCTTGAATATCATCAGCTATAGTCAGTGTTCAAATGTTCAGTTTTCTCATAATTTGTTGTGAAAATCATTTACAGTCAGAGTTCAGGTTCCAGATAATGCTCATGCACTGCAGTTAGCTGACCTCTCTTACATTTCCTTTAATCTTTTTTTCCCCCCTTCCATCTCTTTGTTTTTTATCTGTTGAAGAAACTGACTTGTTGAAGTGAGAGTTGGATCTAGTGATCATTCCTCGAGAGATGATGCTTTTCTCTTGGGCTCTCTGTTGTTAGGATTCTAGATTTGTCGTTGTTTGTGTTCCTTCCTGCATCTGTGGACTTGTGTGTTTCTGCTTCCTGGGCAGAGAACGATGCCTGTGTTGCACGTCTCCTTTCCCTTTCTCTGTCACCTTGATCCTCCTCTCTTTTCCTTCCCTTCCCATCCTTAGTAAAAGTACACAGTCATGTGATGTGAACTAACTAGGGTTAAGCGAGATTTTTTTTTTAAATGCATTAAATTATCAAAACGGAGAGTAAAGTAAAATCACATTCTGAGAGTCTGGTACATAAACCCTTAGGTTCTTCTCTTCCCCAAAATAGGAAGGCTAAATTGGGTAGAAGTGTTGACCTAATGAGCATCTGCATACAGCTAAAAAATTTTTTTTGTTAAGAATTTTACTAAGTTCTTGTCCATGTCGTGTTTTTTCTTAGATCTCGTATTTTGAACTCTGGCTATGTTATAATGAACAGCGCTTCGCCGTCAGATGTCATTGGTCGGAGAGTTGAAGTAAACGGGGAACATGCAACAGTTCGTTTTTCTGGCATTGTCCCTCCCGTGGCAGGTAATTTATGACTTTGTGTGTGTGTGTTTATTTTGTAGTTGTTTCTGTTAGGTGTCTCAGTAGAGGTCTTTAATGCCAATTTGAGGATGCTAACAACCAAGTTATGCTCTGATACAGTTTTACTCCAGGGACAATATCCTGTGGTGTCCATGACTTAATTTGATTATATGCTTATCTAATTATTTAATGTGACTATTTTGTATTAAGTCAGTCTTAAAATGTCTTCAGTGTAAACTTTAAACCATAACAAAACTTGAATTCCCATAATCCTAAGCTCAAAAATGAAGTAATATTTTTGAAATTTCTATTATCATTAATCCATGTGTATGTGTAATTCAAATTGATCTGAATACAATTTTGTGTTACCATTTTTCACTTATGATTTGGTATATATCTATGTTTCTATAGCATTATTTTACTTGTATTTCCTTTTTTATTGAGATATAATTAACATACTAGTTCCAGGTGTATAGTATAATGATTCAGTATTTGTATATGTTGCCTCTTGGCCACCTATAGGTCCTCTTTGCAAATATTTTCTCCCAGTCTGTGTGTTGACATTTCATTTTGTTTATTGTTTCCTTTGCTGTACAAAAGCGTTTGAGTTTAAGTAGGTCCCATTTGTTTATTTTTGTCTTCATTCCAGTTATTCTGGGAGACAGATGGAGAAAAGATACTGCTTCAGTTTATGTTGGAGAGTGTTCTGCTTATATTTTCATCTAGGAATTTTATAGTACCCGGTCTTACATTTAGATCTTTAATGCATTTTGAGTTTATTATTGTTTATGATGTTAAAGAATGATCTAATTTCATTTTTTTTTTTTACATATAGCTGTCCATTTTTCCCAGTACCATTTGTTGAAGAGACTGTCTTTCCAACATTGTGTGTTCTTGTCTCCTTTGTTATAGATTAATTGACCATAGGTGCATGGGTTTATTTTTGGACCATCTGTCCTGTTCCATTGATCTATATTTCTGTTTTTGTGCCAGTATCATACTGTTTTGATGACTATAGCTTTGTAGTATAGTCTGAAATCAGGGAGCCTGGTTCCTCCAGTTCTGTTTTTCTTTCTCAAGATTGCTTTTGTTGTTTGGGATCTTTTGTATCTCCATACAAATTTTAAGATTATTTTCTAGTTCTGTGGAAAATGCCATTGGTAATTTGGTAGGGATTGCATTGAATCTGTAGATTGCCTTGGGTAATATAGTCATTTTGGCAATATTGAATCTTCCAGTCCGTGAACATGGTTTCCATCGGTTGTGTCTTCTTCAGTTTCTTTCATCAGCATCTTACAGTTTTCAGAATATAGATCTTTTGTCTCCTTAGGTTTATTCCTTGGTATTTTATTCTTTGTGATAAGATGGTAAGTGACATTGTTTCTTGAATTTCTCTTTTTGCTCTGTCACTGTTAGGGTATAGAAATGGATTGACTTGTATTTGGCTTGTGAGATCTCAGGTCCCTGACCAGGGACTGGACCCTAGCCGTGGCAGTGGAAGCCCAAAGTCCTAACCACAAGGCCTCCAGAGCACTCCTGCACTAATATTTCTTAATGGTTACATTTAGTATAGTATGTAGTTTGTTTATTCATTCCTCCTTTTTAGACATTAATTTCTAGTTTTTTTTACTTTTGTCAATGACAGTAGTATAGTAGACTTATTTATATGTCATAATCAATCAACAAATATTTAAGTGCCTTCTATATATTAGGAATTGGCTTAAATGTATACAAGGTATTCAGAGGTAAATTTACATCAGACGGTCTCAAAATATGGTCACTGAGGAGTACCAGCATCACTTGGTTACTTGTTAGCAATGTACATTCTTGGGCCCCATCCCAGAAATACTCAATCAGAAACTCTGGAGATGGGACCCAGCCGTCTGTGTTTTAGGAAGCTCTCCAGGGCATTTTACTAGGTTCATTAAGGTTGAGAACCACTGAAATAGATAGATTTGGACTCTGCCTTCATGGATCTAAGATATACCAGAATATTTAGTATGGAGAGGGTTTCTTCTCTTGTTTTACTTGGATTATTGGTAAATTGAAAGAGAAAGTAACCTTAGCAACCTTCATGGCTAATTAAGCAGCATTGTGTACCAGTTGCTTTTATATGCTCTACAGTTTGAACAAGAACATTATTACAACTCTAAAATTTTAACAGGACTAGAATGTAGATGTTATTTTTTACAAATGAAGAGACCAAGACTCAAGTCTCAAAGCTTTCCTGTAAAAAGCTGGGATTTGAAACTGTGCTTTAACGCCCATACCCTTTCTGTTCTGTTGCTTCTCAAGACTATGAATAGTTTAAGATGCTTGATGTATATTGCCAAGTTGATGTCTAAAAGTATTGGATCAACGTCCAATTCTTGGAGATTTCAAATGTCCTAGTTCTCTGGGAAGTAGGCTGAGATGGAGATTCACATTTAGGAAGTTTACTATTCAAAAAGTGTATTAGGTAGTCCTCTTAGAATTGATAGTAATGCAAGGGAAGGGAAGGGAGCTGAATTGGGCAGAGGGAGAAGCTGGGCCATGATTATTCTAGTCTTTTATTATTTTTGTCCGTGCTGGGCCTTCATTGCTCCACATGGGCTTTCTCTAGTTGCAGCAAGCACGGCTGATACCCTTCCTTGTGGTGCGTCGCTTCTCACCACGATGGCTTCTCTTGTTGCAGAGCAGGACTCCAGTCGAGTGGGCTTCAGCAGCTGTGGCCGTAGGCCCTGGGGCTCAGGCTCAGTAGTTGTGGCGCATGGGCTTTGTGACTCCATGGCATGTGGAATCTTCTTGGACCAGGGATCAAACCCGTGTCTCCCGTATTGTCAGATGCATTCTTATCCACTGAGCCAGGAAAGTCCAGGTGCCATGATTATTTTAAATAAAGGATTTATCTGATCTTGTGGAGGAACTCTGAAGATAGGATGGCCCTTCAGAGTCTTTCATAGTTGAGATGTGATGCTCTATCACTGGCTTGTGGCTGCCTTAGGAAGGAGGTGTGCTCTGGGCCAAGGTGTTTTTTTTCAGTGGAGACAATTCTAAAAGAGGGCCTGCAGCTGAGTGCCAACTGCCAAAAAGCCAGTACTGCCAGCACCCAGGGGGAGTTCGTTCCAGTTCCTAAAGGCAGATTGGAGTGGCACCTCGCAAATACAGTAAGTTAGGTGGAAGCTGTTGAATGGTAGTTTAACAATATGAAGGGATGTACATTATTTTCACTGATTAAGTTGCCTGTGACTTTGACATTTTCTTCCTGTATGTATTATCGGGCATTTTTCCCCCAGAACATTATAATTCTGCCAAGAGGGAGGTTCTGTGTGTTTACTTTTTATGAGTTATGTCATGGTATGCAGCATTCTTTCCATTACTTCAGTTGGTGCTACTTTTGGATTTCTTGTAGAACTCATCTCTGGGGTAGGTACAAAGATGCAGAGAAATGGAGCACAGCGTTAGTACTCACTCCTGGGTCGTTTTACTGGATGTGGCTGTAGGGCTGTCCTAACAACTCAATGAGTTAAAAGCTTGAAAGCACTTAGATCAGTTACTGGTGTTTGCTGAGCACCTGGAATAGCCGCACCTGGCCCTCTGAGTGCTTATTGGGAGCTCAGTTCATTTGTTGAATGACAGTGATCTCTCATCCAGGGATGTCGACAGCATCATCCCGTTTTCTGCATGAGGACATTGAGGCACAGAAAGGTAAAGTAGACCTGAGCTCACCTGGTTAGGAATTCATGGGGAATTATTCTGACTCTTAACCCCTGCAGTGAAAGTGTTCGTTGCTCAGTTGTGTCCTACTCTTTGGGACCCCATGGAGTGTAGCCCCCCAGGCTCCTCTGGTCCACAGACTTCTCCAGGCAAGCATACTGGAGTGGGTTGCCATTTCCTACACCAGGAGATCTTCCCGACCAAGGGATCAAACCCAGGTCTCCCGCGTTACAAGCAAATTCTTTACCATCTAAGCCACTGGGAAGCCCTCCCTGTGCTGAGTAAAATGTGAAAGAAACACAAAGGCAGGGCATATTGGGAGCTGTGAAGGGAGGTGTCAGTTCAGGCAAAGGAATGAACCATGGAGTGGGAATTTGATCTGCTGCTCTGTGCTACCGATTTCTGGGCTCTGCTGTTTTGGGGCTTTATTTGTTTTACCTGCTTTAGGGTTGCAGTGGGCAGAACTGTGAGCTCAGAGTCCGCCACTCACCTGGTTCGCCAGGTGGTCGCAGGGCCGGGAGCTCCCGCAGAGGATCTGGGCAGGGCCTCTAGAGCAACCTGGGCTGATTGCTAAAGCAGCTCAGCCCCGTCTGCCTCGGCTGATCCTCGGTTCCTCCCCAGGCCTCTCCTTCAGGCCATGGTGTTGGGAGCAGGGGTGGCCCGCATGAATCCTGTTAACATAGAGTCCACTTAAGTCCAAGGGGGTGGCTCCCACTGATATCTGCAGGTAAGATCTCTGGGTGGCCCTGCCTGCATCTGGCTGTCATTTGGGGGAATAATCACTGTTCACAAAAAAGAGCTTCACTGCTTTGCTTCGGTCCGTCTCCTGCTAAAGACACAGAATCTGAACGTGTAACAAATGGTGGCTCCATAATTTAGAGGAAGAGCCAGGAAGCACTCAGACCCATGGAAGAGGAGCGACAGAGCTGAGGGGTCCCCTTCCTCACTCCATCCGTATCCTCCCCGCCTGCTCGGTCAGGCGGCTTTCTCTGGGGAACTGATTTTGTTTGGCTTGCCACTGAAACGAGCTGAGGGAGGTCAACTGTCTGCAGCTGGTAGATGGAGACTTCTTTGCCTTCTTTTCTTGGGTGAGTCCAGCTTCAGTATTGAGGACGGATGAGGAGGAAGAAGGGTGGAGGGAAACGAAACTGCTCAGGAGCCAGGGACATGCGCTCTCGTCAACTCTGGAACCCAGAAGAGTAACGAGGGCCCTGGAAGACCCTCCAGCATGGGTGGTGGCCCTGTAACCCTGTGTGGGGCCTGGAGGCCCTAATTCCTCTAGCCCCTCATGCCAGGGGACTTAGAGTGAGACCCTTAACCCCTCCCTTCACCTCAGTGTGAACAGGCAGCTGTACCCTTCTCTCAAGCTAAGGGTGAGCTCCCTGACCACCCACTTGGGGAGGAATTCATCCCAGCCCCTCTGTGCACTCCGCAGGGTGGTCCTGGTGCTCAGAGGGCCACCTAGCAGGCAGCCTTTATTAAACTGTGGAACTCCACAAACCCACTTCACCTCCAGAAGGCAGGGGCTGACACCTTGGGCATTTCATAGATACTGCAAAGTAGAATACTTGGGCCTCGTGGGGAGTGTTGGATCTTGCGGGACATTCTGGAAGCCTTGCTGCTGTGCTTTCTTTCTCTTTTCTTAGTATTTATTAACATGATATGTGACCATGGTAACAATATAGGACAGAAAGCCTTATGATGAGAGCAGCTGTGTCCGGCTGTGGGTGTTTCTTGACTCATTGTCTGGTGTGTTTTCTTGATTAATCCTGCTCAGTTTGAGGTCACAGTGTTTCTTCAGTGATGAGACGTTTTCTTCTAAGATACCTTTGATAATTTAACCCTTGCATATAACCTGCTTTTTTTTCCCCTCAATGATCCTTTTGGTTAGATATTAGATTTCTTGGATTGATTCTCTGTTTTTCTTCCTTACCATTTATTTGTTGAAAAAATTGTCTTGTAAAATTTCCCATTTTCTGAACTTTGTAGATTGCATCCCCATGAAGTCATTAATATTTAGTTTTTCTGTCTCCTACATTCCCTCTAGGTTGGTAGTTACATATAGGTTTTATCAGATTCAGGTTTGAAATTTTATTTTTTGTACAGATACTGTATGTTGTTGTTTAGTTGCTAAGTCATGTCCAACTCTTTGTGACCCCATGGAGCCCAATTAAGTAAAAACTATCACTGTTTTCACTTTTTCTCCATCTATTTGTCATGAAGTGGTGGGACCAGATGCCATGATCTTAAATTTTTCAATGTTGAATTTTAAGCCAGCTTTTTTACTCTCCTCTTTCACCCTCATCAAGAAGCTCTTTAGTATCTCCTCATTTTCTGCCATTAGAGTGGTATCATCTGCATATCTGAGGTTCTTGATGTTTCTCCCAGTCATCTTGTGATTCCAGCTTGTGATTCATCCAGCCTGACATTTTGCATGGTGTATTCTGTAAACAGAATAACAGTATATACAACCTTGTTGTCCTCCTCTCCCAATTTTGAACCAGTCAGTTGTTCCATGTCCAATTCTAACTGTTGCTTTTTAACCTGTATACAGGTTTCTCAGGAGACAGGTAAAGTGGTCTGGTATTCCCATTTCTTTAAGAATTTTCCACAGTAAGTTGTGATCCACACAAAGGCTTTAGCATAGGCAGTGAAGCAGAAGTAGATGTTTTTCTGGAATTCTTTTGCTTTCTCTATGAGCCAGCGAATGTTGACAATTTGATCTCTGGTTCCTCTGCCTTTGCTAAATTCAGCTTGAACATCTGAAAGTTCTAGGTTCACGTGCTGCTCAAGCCATGTGAGATGAGCTCCGTTGCTCGGTAGTTTCAGCATTCTTTGGCACTGCTCTTCTTTGGGATTGGAATGAAAGCTGACTTTTCCCAGTCCTGTGGCCACTGCTGAACTTTCCAAATTTGCTAACATTTTGAGTGCAGCACTTTAACAGCATCATCCTTTAGAATTTTAAATAGCTTGACTGGAATTCCATCACCTCCACAAGCTTTGGTCATAGTGATGCTTCCTAAGGCCCATTTTACTTCACACTCCAGAATGTCCAGGCTCTAGGTGAGTGACCCCACCATTGTAGCTATCTGAGTCATTAAGACCTTTTTTGTATAGTTCTGTGTATTCTTGCTACCTCTTCTTAATCTCATCTGCTTTTGTTAGGTCCTCACCATTTCTGTCCATTATCTTGCCTATCCTTTCATGAAATGTTCTCTTGATGCTTCACTGTGCTTCTCTAAAACATAAACGCATTTTCTTTAAAACAGTATGTATATGTTAAACTTTAATTTTGATTCATTTTGTCATATTGGTGAATAGAGTTATTTGAAACCAATAAGTCAGGTTATTGAGAACTGTTTTCTTATTCTTCGTTTACAGTCCTTGAAGATACAAGGTGGAGTAGGTACATCCTTTAATATGGATAATCATGTAGTCCTTCAAAATTATATATAATATGATTCTTCAGGGCTTCCCCGGTGGCTCAGTTGGTAAAGAATCCACCTGAAATGCAGGAGACTTGGATTTGATCCCTGGGTTGGAAAGATCCCCTGGAGGAGGGCATGGCAACCCACTCTAGTATTCTTGCCTGGAGAATCCTCGTGGAGAGGAGCCTGGCAGGCTGCAGTCCATGGAGTTGCAAAGAGTCGGGCACAGCTGAGCCACTAAGCACACACAATGATCCTTCAACATTATAGGTCTTCTAATCTGCTGTTTATGCCGTCAGAATTCTACCCTAGCTTTTTTCTTTTGTAAAAAAAATTATTTTATATGAAATATAGTTGATTTATATTATTATTTAATTTCAGGTATATGGCAAAGTCATTCACTTATTCATATACATACATCAATTCTTTTTCAGATTATTTCCCCATATAGGTTATTACAGACTACTGAGTAAGAGTTTCCTGTGCTGTACAGTCAGTCCTTATTGATTATCTATTTTTATATATAGTTCTGTGCATATGTTAATCCCAACCTCCTAATTTATCCCTCCCCACCCACCTTTCCCCTTGGGTAACCATAAGTTGGTTTTCTAAGTCTGTGAGTTTGTTTCTGTTTCGTTAATAAGTTCATTCCTATCATTTTTTCTTTTTTAAAAATTTTAAATTGGACAATGATTGCTTTACAGTGTTGTGTTGGTTTCTGTGTATAACAATGTAAATCAGCCGTAAGTATATATTGTATCCTCTTCTGGAGCCTCCCTCCCACCCCCTCGTATCACTTTTTAGATTCCATATATATGCGATATCATATGATATTTGTCTTTCTCTGACTTAATATTTACTTAGTATGATAAGATCTACCCACGTTGCTGTAAATGGCCTTGTTTCATTGTTTTTTATGGCTGAGGAATAGTCCATTTATATATGTTCCATGTTTTCTTTACCCATTCCTCTGTTGGTGGACATTTAGGTTGTTTCCATGTCTTAGCTATTGTAAATAGTCCTGCAGTGAATATTTGTGTGCACGTATTTTTTTAAACAATTTTTCTGAATTAAAACATTTTAATTTTATTTATTTATTTTTGGCTTTTCTGGGTTTTCATTGCTGTGCATGAGCTTCCTCTAGTTGCAGCAAGTGGGGGCTACTCTCTAGCTGTGGTGTGAGGCTTCTCATTGCAGTGGCTTCTCTTGTTGCAGAGCGTGGGCCCTAGGTCCCAAGGGCTGAGTAGTTTTGGTGCACGGGCTTATTTGCCCTTTGGTATGTGAGATCTTCCCGGACGAGGGATCTAGTCCTTGTCCCCTGCATTGTCAGGCAGACAGTGGTGGTCCATTATTAAGCACTGGACCACCAGGAAAGTCCTCATGTATCTTTTTGAATTATGGTTTTCTTCGGATATATGCCTGGGAGTGAGATTGCTGGATCATATGGTAAAGCTCTATTTTTAGATCTTTTTAAAATTTTTTTTTGTTTCTGGCTGCCTCACAGGGCTTGCAGGATCTTAGTTCCCCAACCAGGGATCGAACATGGGCCCCAGTGGTGAAAGTGCCCAGTCCTAACCACTGGATCACAAGGGAATTCTCTGTTTTTACTTTTTCAAGGAAACTCCATACTATACTCTCTAGTGGCTGTACCAGTTCACATTCCCATCAGCAGTGTAGGAGGGTTCCCTTTTCTTTACACCGTCTCCAGCAATTGTTTATAGACTTGGATTTGATGATGGTTATTCTGACCACTGTGAGGTGATATATCACTGTAGTTTTGATTTGCATTTCTCTAGTAATTAGCAGTGTCAAGCTTCTTCTCCTGTGTCTGTTGGCTTTCGGTATGTCATCTTTGGGTCTTCTGCCCATTTTTAAGTTGTATTGTTGGGGGTTTTTTAGTTATTGAGTTGTATGAGCTATTTGTATATTTTGGAAATTAAGCCCTTGTCAGTTGTATTGTTTGCAGATACCTGTGTGGATTTATTTCTGGACTTTCTGTCCTTTTCCATTGATCTGTGTTTGTGTTTTTGTGCCAGTATGATATTTTTTATTATAGCTTTATAGTATAGTCTGAAGTCAGGGAATCTGATTACTCCAGCTCTTTTTTAAAAATTTTTTTTGACTCTTCAGGGTTGTTTCCATACAAATCATAACAGCTTAAAGACCAGAGCTATATTAATACATCTTCTGTTACCCAAACATTATTGACTGGTGACGTTTCAATATTTATTTGCATAACAAATTGCTGGCCACAGCTGTTAGTTTCTGCAAAGATCCCCTAGCGAGTAACATGTGAAGATTTTTTGTTCTAGATCTGCAAAAAATGCCATCCGTAATTTAATAGGGATTGCACTGAATCTGTGGATTACTTTGGATAGTATACTCATTTTGACAATATTGATTCTTCCAGTCCAGGAACATCTGTTTGTGTTGTCTTTGATTTCTTTTTGTGTCATTTTTGATTTCTTTCATCAGTCTCTTAACAGTTTTCAGAGTACAGGTCTTCTGCCTCCTTAGGTAGCTTTTTTCCTAGGTATTTTGTTCTTTCTGATGCAATGATAAATGAGACTGTTTCCTTAATTTCTCTTTCTGACCTTCATTGTTAGTGTACAGAAATGCAGTAGATTTCTGTATATAATTTCGTATCCTGCACCTTTACCAAATTCATTGATGAGCCCTGGTAGTTTTCTGGTAGCATCATTAGAATTTTCTTTGCATGGTATCATGTCCTCTGCAAACAGTGACAGTTTTACATCTTCTTTTCCAATTTGGATCCCTTCTGTTTCTTCTTCTCTGATTGCTGTGGCTAGGATTTCCAAAACTGTGTTGAATAAAAGTGGTGAGAGTGGACATCCTTGTCTTGTTCCTGATCTTAGAGGAAATGCTTTCCGCTTTTCACCATTGAGTATGTTTATAGCTGTGGGTTTTTCATATGTGGCCTTTACTGTGTTGAGGTATGTTCCCTCTATTCACACTTTCTGGAGAGTTGGTCTCAGAAATAGATGTTGAATTTTGTCAGGAGCTGTTTCTGCATCTGTTGGGATGATAATACAGTTTTTATTCTTCACTTTGTTAATGCGTATCATATTGGTTGACTAGGGGACATTATCATATTGGTTGACTAGGGGACATTGAAAAAGTTCTATCCCTGGGATAATTCCTGCTTGATCATGGTGTATGATCCTTTTAATATATTGTTACATTCGGTTTGGTGGTATTTTGTTGAAGATTTTGCCTCTATGTTCATCAGCAATACTGACCTGGTATTTTCTTTTTGTGTGTGTGATATCCTTGGTTTTGGTATCAGAGTGATGGTGGCCTCATAGAATGACTCTGGGAGTGTTCCTCCCCCTGCAATTTTGGGAAAAGTTTCAGAAAGATAGATGTTAACTCTTCTCTAAATGTTTGCCAGAATTCACCTGTGAAGCCATCTGCTCCTGGACTTTTTGTTTGTTGGGAGTTTTTTAATTCATGGTTTTAATTTCAGTACTTGTGATTGATCTGTTCCTGTTTTCTATATCTTTGTGGTTCAGTCTTGGGAGATTTTTTTTTTTCTTTTTTTAAAAAATTTGTTAATTTATTTGGCTGCACTAGGTCTTCATTGCTGCCTGTGGGTTTTCTCTGGTTTCAGAGAGCAAGAGCTACTCTTTGTTGTGGTGCGTGAGCTTCTCATTGCAGTGGCTTCTCTTATTGTGGAACACAGGCTCTGGGGCACGTGGGTTTTAGTTGTTGTGGCACATGGGCTCAGGATCTGTGGTTTGTTGGCTCCGTAGTTGTGGCGCATGGGCTTAATTGTTCCACAGCATGTGGGATCTTCCCTGACCAGGGAGTGATCCCATGTCCCCTGCATTGGCAGGTGGATTCTTAACCACTAGACCACCAGAGAAGCCCTAGGTATTTTTTGGTTTCTTTGACATCTTCAGTGACCCATTGGTTGTTAAGTAGCATGTTATTTAGGCTCCACATTTTTGTGTTTTTTACAGATTTTGTCATTCTTCCTTGTAAATGAAGATTAGATTAGAATCTGCAGGCATTGTGGTCAGAAAAGATACTTGATGTTATTTCAATTTTGTTAAATTTACCAAGGCTCGCTTTGTGACCCAACATATGATTTATCCTAGTGAATATTCCATGTGCACTTGAAAAAAATGTGCATTCTGCTGCTTTAGAATGGAATACTCTGTAAATACCAATTAAGTTCATCTGGCCTAATGTGTCACTTAAGGCCTATGTTTCCTTGTTGATTTTATGTCTGAATGATCTGTCGATTGATGTAAGTGGAGTGCTAAAATCACCCACTATTATTGTGTTACTGTCAGGTTCTCCTTTTATGTCTGTTCACATTTGTTTTCTATATTGAGGTGCTTCTATGCTGTGTTCATATATATTTAGAATTGTTATGTCTTCTTGGGTTGACTTCTTGATTATTTTGTAGTGTCCTTTGACTCTTGTAATAATCTTTGTTTTTAAAGACCTTTTTTCTGATAAGAATATTGCTACTCCAACTTCCTTTTGAATTTCATTTGCATGGAATACCTTCTTCCATCCCCTCACTTTCAGACTCTTTGTGTCCCTAATCTGAAGTGGGTCTCTTGTAGACAGCATATAAATGGGTCTTATTTTTGTATCCAATAAGCCAGTCTATGTCTTTTGGTTGAAGTTGTTAATCCATTTATATTAAAGGTAATTACCAGAGTGTATGTTCTTCTTGCCATTTTGCTCATTGTTTTGGATGTGCTTTTGTAGGTCTTTTTTCTTTTTTTTCTCTTCTGTTCTCTTATGATTTTATGACTGTCTTTAGTGTCGAGGTTGAATTACTTTTTCTTTTTTCTGTGTGTGTGTTTATATATGTGTGTGTGCATGTTCAGTCATGTCTGACTCTGTGACCCGATAGACTGTAATATGCCAGGCTCCTCTGTCCATGGGATTTTCCAGGCAAGAATCCTGGAGTAGGTTGCCATCTCCTCCTTCAGGGGATCTACCTGAACTAGGGATCAAACCCAATTCTCCTGCATTTCCTGCACTGCAGACAAATTCTTTACTACTGAGCCATCAGAGAAGCTCATGTATATATATACACGTATATGTTTATATGTATATGTGTGCATGTATATGTATATACACATATATATGTATATATATATAATATACACAATTTATATATATATATATAAATGTACTATATATTTATAGTGCATTTCTGGTTTGTGGTTACCAGGAGGTTTTGATATAGTAGTTAGAGGTCGTTTAATCTGCTTTTTGTGTCATCAAAATTTTACACTAGCTTTTTTATTGATTAATGCTAGATATGAATTTCTTAGCATCCCAAATTTACAGAGTTCCAAAGAATAACAAGGAGAGGTAAGAAAGCCTTCCTCAGTGATCAGTGCAAAGAAATAGAGGAAAACAATAGAATGGGAAAGACTAGAGATCTCTCCAAGAAAATTAGAGATACCAAGGGAACATTTCATGCAAAGATGGGCACAATAAAGGACAGAAATGGTATGGACCTAACAGAAGCAGAAGATATTAAGAAGAGGTGGCAAGAATACACAGAAGAACTATGCAGAAAAGACCTTAATGACCCATATAACCATGATGGTGTGATCACTCACCTAAAGCCAGACATCCTGGAATGTGAAGTCAAGTGGGCCTTAGGAAGCATCATTATGAACAAAGCTAGTGGAGGTGATGGAATTGCAGTTGAATTATTTCCAGTCCTAAAAGATGATGCTGTTAAAGTACTGCGCTCAATATGCCAGCAAATTTGGAAAACTCAGCAGTGGCCACAGGACTGGAAAAGGTCAGTTTTCATTCCAATCCCAAAGACAGGAAATGCCAAAGAATGTTCAAACTACTGCACAATTACACTTATTTAACAAGCTAGCAAAGTAATGCTCAAAATTCTCCAAGTGAGACTTCAACAGTACATGAAGCAAGAATTTCCAGATATTCAGCTGGATTTAGAAAAAGCAGAGGAGCCAGAGATCAGATTGCCAGCATCCATTGGGTCATAGAAAAAGCAAAGCATTCCAAAAAAACCCATCTCCTTCTGCTTTATTGACTACGCCAACTACTTTGACTGTGTGGATCACAACAAACTGAAAAATTCCTCAAGAGATGGTAATACCAGACCACCTGACCTGTCTCCTGAGAAATCTGTACACAGGTCAAGGAGCAACAGTTAGAACTGGACATGGAACAACAGACTGGTTCCAAATTAGCAAAGGAGTACATCAAGGCTGTATATTGTCAACCCTGCTTATTTAACTCATATGCAGAGTACATCATGAGAAATGCCAGGCTGTATGATGCACAAGCTGGAATCAAGATTGCGGGGAGAAATATCAATAACCTCAGATACACAGATGACTGCCGTTATGGCAGAAAGTGAAGAGGAACTAAAGAGCCTTTTGATGAAAGTGAAAAACGAGAGTGAAAAAGCTTAAAACTCAACATTCAGAAAACAAAGTTCATGACATCCGGTCCCATCACTTCATGGCAAATAGATGGGGAAACAGTGGAAACAGTGACAGACTTTATTTTCTTGGGCTCCAAAATCACTGCAAATGGTGACTGCAGCCATGGAATTAAAAGACGCCTATTCTTTAGAAGAAAAACTAAGATAAACCTACACAGCATATTAAAAAGCAGAGACATTACTTTGCCAACAAAGATCCGTCTAGTCAAGGCTCTGGTTTTTCCAGTAGTCATGTGTGGATGTGAGAGTTGGACTATAAAGAAAGCTGAGCGCTGAAGAGTTGATGCTTTTGAACTGTGGTGCTGGAGAAGACTCTCAGGAGCCCTTTGGACTGCAAGGAGCTCAAACTAGTCCATCCTAAAGGAAATCAGTCCTAAATACTTACTGAAAGGACTGATGCTGACGCTGAAACTCCAATACTTTGGCCACCTGATGCAAAGAACTGACTCATTGGAGAAGACCCTGATGCTGGGAGAGGTTGAAGGCAGAAGGAGAAGGGGACGACAGAGGATGAGATGGTTGGATGGCCTCAGCGACTTGATGGACATGAATTTGAGCAAGCTCTAGGAGTTGGTGATGGACAAGGAGGCCTGGTGTGCTGCAGTCCATGGGGTCACAAAGAGTCAGACACCTCTGGGTGACTGAACTGACTGACTGACTGTTGTTGCTATTACAATGAATTAGGAAAAAGTACTTTTTAAAGTGTTCTTAGAACACTTAATTTTCATCTATAGGAAAATCATAATACGTTGGTTTTTGTTAGAGCATAATACTTTGCAGTCATCAGTGTGATGAATATAAAAATCTGTTATGACTGGCCCTCAGTGACAGAAAATGTGTTCTTTGTTTGACTAAACTATTAACCCTTATCAACCATGTGTTATAGGACTAGTAACAGATGAACAGGATGCCTGTTGTTCAGTTTATTACAAGTGACTTCAGTTTGGAATCACTGTCATCTCGCTGTAGGAAGAAAGTCTAGCCAAGGTAACGTGTCTAGCAAGGGGAGTCTAATGCAGCACTCCCGGGGTCTTGTTAGCAATGTGAATTCTCAGGTTTGACATGCAGAGATTCTAATTCACTATTTCAGAGTTAAGTTTCAGGACTCATCACTTAAAACGTGCTCCCTCCCTAGATGATTCTGATGTCCCATTTTGAGATTAAGTTTTTATTCCTTTGGTTGCACCAGGAAGCCACCGGAAAGCAAAATAAAACCATCTGAGCCCTTAGTATAACTGCCTTTACAAAACCAAGCTTTCCCTCCTGGACTTCAGCTGAGGCTTGAATTAAGAAAGAGCAACTTATGAAACACCAGTGAAAATGTTATAAAGACGCTATCAAATGTGATGTGTTCTTCATTATCTTAATGCCCTTTATACAAACAAACACTCTGTGACAAATTACTGTTAGCTCAGGGAACGGGAAAAAACTGAGATGGTTTTACTACTCAACAAGTGGATTGCAGCTTTTTCTTTTTGCTGCAAGGAAACTCAAAGCCACTTGACTACTACATTTTCAATTATTCTCTCCTAAAAGAGGTTTTAATGCTTCTTATCCACCCTCCTTCAACTTTCTTTTTGTTGTTGTTAGTGATTTTTAATCTTTCAGTATCCAGTTTTCTTTCTTCTGAATTTTAAAAAAATATTATTGAATTATAGTTGATTGACAATATTGTGTTTATTTTCTCCTGTACAGAAAAGTGATTCAGTTGTACATAGATATATTCTTTTTTATTTTCTTTCTATTATGGCTTATTTATCACAGGATATTGAACATGATTCTCCGTTCTATACAGTAAGACGTTGTTTATCCATCTTACATATGATAGTGTGCAACTGCTAATCCCAAACTTAATTCTTCCCTACCCGCCACCCCCCACACCTGGCAACCACAAGTCTGTTCTCTTCATCTGTGTGTTTTTGTTTTTGATATGTTCATTTGTATCATATTGTAGCTTCCACATATAAGTGATGTCGTTGGTATTTGTCTTTCTCTGATTTCCTTTGCTTAGTATGATAATCTCTAGACTCATCCACGTTATTGCAGATCGCATTGTTTCATTCTTTGTAATGGCTGGGTAATACCTCATTGTGTACATATACCATCTCTTTATCCATTCGTCTGTCGATGGACATTTAGGTAGCTTCTATGTCTTGGCTGTTGTAAATAGTGCTGCTGTGAACATAGGGGTCAGGTATCTTTTTGAATTAGGAGTTTTTTAAATTCTTTAATTCTTGTCTGGATATACGTCTAGGAGTGGGATTGCTGGATCGTACGTTAGCTCTGTTTTTAATTTTTTGAGGCACCTCCATACTGTTCTCCGTAGTAGCTGCACCCATTTGCTTTCCCACCAGCAGTGTAGGAGGGCTCCCCTTTCCCCACACCCTCTCCAGTATTTGTTATTTGTAGACTTTTTAATGATTGTCATTCTGACTGGTGTGAAACGGTTCCTCATTGTAGTTTTGATTTGCATTTCTCTAATAATTAGCGATGATGTACATCTTTTTATGTGCCTATTGCCTGTCTGTTATGTCTTCTTTTCTCCATGCTTATAAGTTTCTCTGGAGAAGCAGGATGAAGTTCATGTTCTTTACGATGTTGCAGCCTCTTTTGACACAGTTGGGTGCAATCTCTTCTGACACCTTTAGTCAGTTTCTGTTGGCTGCTGTTTTTCTTGGTTTCCAGTCATAGACTCTTGTCTTTTTCTTTGCTTAGCTGTTTTTCTTTGAGTGCCAGATATTGGCTGTGAAGAGTTATAATTTGAGCTTTGCAGTGGTGGTGTCTTCTTCCAGAGAGGACTGATGTGAACTCTGGCAGATGCAGAGGTCCCCAGCAATCCCAGATCACCTCAGCAAATCTGCGAATGTGATTGTTTAAAGTTAACCTTCAGTCGCTACAGGCGTTAGTCTGTTTAGGTTGGTTCCTTCTTGCTCTTAGGTTGAAAGCATTTCAAGCCCTAGAACGAAACCTAGAGAGTTTCTTGCAACCTCCACCTTCCTTGGGAGGCTATGATTTTCATTATTATCTCTTACTCCCTCAAAAGTGAAAGCTAGTCACACAGTTGTGCCCGACTCTTTGTGATCATGGATTGTGGCCTGCTTGGCTCCTCTGTCCATGGAATTCTCAGGCAAGAATACTGGAATGGGTTGTCATTTCCTTCTCCAGGGAATCTTTCCAACCCAGGGATCGAACCCGAGTTTTCTGCATTGCAGGCAGATTCTTTACCAACTGAGCCACAAGGGGAGCCTTAGTCCCTCAAAAGCTCTATCCAAAGCTGAACAAAGCTGTTCAGCTTTTTAGCTTTTCAGCCTTTTCTGCCAGAATCAGCAGATGCCCAAGGGAAAAAAGTTGCTCTAAGGCTTTGCTTAACTCTGGGTCTCCCTCTTCTCTCAGATTTTGGCCTTGTAATTCTTCAGTGCCTTTTTAGCTCTCTGGTGGTTTGAAAGATGTGTGTGTGTGTGTGTGTGTGTGTGTGTGTGTGTGTGTGTGTGTGTGTGTGTGTGTATTTTAAACTGTGGTAAGTTATACATAACTGAACTTAACATTTTAGTCACTTTTAATTGTATAGGTCAGTGATTTTAAGTAGAATAACGTTGTACAGTCATTATCACCATTCATTTCCAGAACCCTCTTCATTTTACGGAAGTGAAACCCTGTAGCCATTAAGTAATAACTTACTGTTCTACCCTCCCCTCAGCTCCTGGCAAACACCATTCTGCTTTCTGTTTCTACGAATTTGAGTATTCTAGATATTTCATGTAGGTGGCCCCAGATTTCTGCTCTGCTGTGACTGAACCACACACGGTTGGATTTCCAGAGCAGGGGCCTGGGACACCCCCACTGAGCCTGGGGTGCTGAGTCCTGCCTCCCACATTCAGCCGCCTTTGTGTTGGGGGTGCTCTGGGGGGTGGGATGAGGTCCTATCTGGGTGGCCGAGGATGCCTTCCCCATCATGGCTCAGGAAACAGAGCCAGCCAGAAGTTCTCAGACTCCTCACTCCCCACTGCCTGGGGGGTTGTGGAAGTGGAAACACCCCAAGTTAGAAATCCTGACGGATTGTGTGGTTTGAGGCAGGGGCTCTGGGGTTGGAGGCTGCAGGGGTCCCAGGAAGAGACTGGGGACCCATCCCATTGACCACCCTGATTCTACACCGTATCCCCTCTTCTCTGTGTATCACCTCGAGACTTGGTCGACTGGCTCCCTTTCCACGGCCGTCGACTGTTCTGGGTTGAACTGGGTTGAACATGGGACCTCACTGCAAAGGAAACCTGGTTATACTTCCTCCCACATGTCTGGGTTTTTTTTTACTCAGACCTAACATTGGTCTCAATTTTGCCCTAATGTGCTCAGGTGTAAACACACACATTTTCAAGATTTTCAGTATGACCCTTTAACTTCAATGGGAATCAGAATACCTTATGAATCAGAATACTCAGTGTTCCCATCCCCCCACTGCAAGTTCATAGCAGGGGTATTGGGGTTTATTTTAATTGTAGGACGTGATTTCTGTATTTGAGTTAATTTTTATCAGCCCCAGTTATGATGCCTAGTCATCAGTATTGGGTATGAACCTATTATCTAGAGTCGTGGATTTCTTTCTGAAAACAGTTCTTTCCTATGCTCTAGTTTCATAATGTGGTTTTGCAGACGTAAGCAGAAATGAGTCAGTTTATACAATTTTATTCAGCTTCAAATTGGTTTGTGCTAGACAAGCCAAGCCCAGTGTCCTGCCACCCCACCCCCAGACAGTTGCCCTCGCACAGCAGCCGCAGCCGGAGCTAAGACCTGTGGACTCCTTTGTCAGTGTGCCAGCTCCCTAGGGAAGGTGCCTTGGGGGTGTCAGCTCCAGGTGTGCGGGCTCTTGGTGGCAGGCAGGTGCCAGGTGGACCCGGGTCTAAAATGCCAGGTGATGGGGGCGACCAGGTGGTGAGTGCATGGACTTTGGGGTGAAGGACTGAACATTTCTCTCTTTCAGAAGAAAACCCAGGTGGCACCAGTGGTAAAGAACCTGCCTGCCAGTGCAGGAGACGTAGGAGATGTGGGTTCAGTCCTTGGGTCCAGAAGAGCCCCCGAAGGAGGAAATGGCAGCCCACTCCAGTATGCTTGCCTGGAGCATCCATGGACAGAGGAGCCTGGTGGGCTGCAGTCCATGGCGTCGCAAAGAATCGGACATGACTGAAATGACTTAGCGTGCATGTATTGTTTGGTTTTGTGTGTCTGGCTTAGTTCACTTAGCAGAAAGTTTTTAGGGTTCCTCCATGTTGTAGAATGTGTCCAAATTTCATTCCTTTTTAAGACTGAATAATATTCTATTGTACAGACAGACCACATTTTGTTTAGTAATTGATCCACCATTGGACACTGTTTATCCATTCATCCATTCGCTTTTGGCTATTTTGAATAATGCTGCTGTGAACACAATTATATTAATACCTATTTGAGTTCCTGCTGTCAGTTCTTTGGGTGTTTGCCCAGAAGTAGAATTGATAGATTAGGTGATAATTCTGTGTTTAGCTTCCTGAGGAACCAATGTTCTGTTTTCCACAGTGGCTACACCATTTTACATTCCCGCTAGCGACGCATAAGATTAACACTTGCTCCATATCCCTGACAACACTTATTTTCTCTTTTGTTTTGTTTGACACAAGCCATTCTAATTGGTGTAAAGTGATTTTTAAAAATTGTTTATCTAGATTTTCTAGTTCTCCACAGGAGGCTAGATCCAGAACTAAAACTCTTTGTGTCACATGCTTTTGCATCTAGTACAGTTCTGTGTGCATGTCTGTGTGTGCTGAGTCACTTCAGTCGTGTCCAATTCTTTGTGGTGCCTTGGACTATAACCTACCAGGTTCCTCTGTCCATGGGATAGTACATAGTTAATAAATATAGAATAAATATAGGTGGAAGAGAGAAGGGAAGGTAAGAAAATGCTCTGAAGACTGAACGCGGTTTGCAAATATAAGATAGGAGTTATACATGGCATAGTATGGTGGGTAAGTATTGGCTTCTGCAGTTAGAATAACCTGAAGATGTGTGACTTTGGGTGTTGTTCTACCTATATGGAAGAAAAATACTAATTATATATATATATATATATGTATATAATATATAATTTTACTTTATGAACAGCATATTGCTAGGCTAGGACTTAAAAAAGTGTGTATTTGTTCAGGAATGGTTAAAAAGAAAATGATAACATCTCATTTGTAAAGATGAAATGTCTTGTAAGGATAACATGAAATAAAGCAAAGTTTCTGGCACATAGGTGCTCAGTTCCCCTCAGTTGAGTCGCTCAGTTGTGTCTGACTCTTTGCAACCCCATGAACTGCACGCAAACCCATGTCCATAGAGTCGGTGATGCCATCCATCCATCTCATCCTTTGTCGTCCCCTTCTCCTCCTGTCCCGAATCCTTCCCAGCATCAGGGTCTTTTCCGATGAGTCAACTCCTCGCATCAGGTGGCCAAAGTATTGGAGTTTCAGCTTCAACATCAGTCCTTCCATTGAACACCCAGGACTGATCTCCTTTAGGATGGACTCTCCTTGCTGTCCAAGGGACTCTCAAGAGTCTTATCCAACACCACAGTTCAAAAGCATCAATACTTTGGCACTCAGCCTTTTTCACTGTCCGACAGTCACATGCATACATGACTATTGGAAAAACCATGGTCTTGACTAGATGGACCTTTGTTGGCAAAGTAATGTCTCTGCTTTTCAATATGCTATCCAGGTTGGCCATAACTTTCCTTCCAAGGAGTAGGTGTCTTTTGATTTCATGGCTGCAACCACCATCTGCAGTGATTTTGGAGCCCCAAAAAGTAAAGTCTGACACTGTTTCCCCATTTATTTCCCATGAAGTGATGGGACCACATGCCATGATCTTAGTTTTCTGAATGTTGAGTTTTAAGCTTGCTTTTTCACTCTCCTCTTTCACTTTCATCAAGAGACTCTTTGGTTCTTCTTCCCTTTCTGCCTTAAGGGTGGTGTCACCTGCATATCTGAGGATATTGATGTTTCTCCTGGCAATCTTGATTCCAGCTTGTGCTTCATTCAGCCCAGTGTTTCTCATGATGTACTCTGGATATAAGTTAAATAAGCAGGGTGACAATATACAGATTTGACGTACTCCTTTTCCTGTTTGGAACCAGTCTGTTGTTCCATATCCAGTTCTAACTGTTGCTTCCTGACATGCATACAGGTTTCTCAAGAGACAGGTCAGATGGTCTGGTATGCCCATCTCTTTCAGAATTTTTCACAGTTTATTGTGATCCACACAGTCAAAGGGGTTGGTGTAGTCCATAAAGCAGGAGGAGATGTTTTTCTGGAACTCTCTTGCTTTTTCAATAATCCAGCGATGTTGGCAATTTGATCTCTGGTTCCTCTGCCTTTTCTAAAACCAGCTTGAACATCTTGAAGTTCATGGTTCATGTATCGCTGAAGCCTGGTTTGGAGAATTTTGAGCATTACTTTACTAGCGTGTGAAATGAGTGCAATTGTGCAGTAGTTTGAGCATTCTTTGGCATTGCCTTTCTTTGGGATTGGAATGTAAACTGACTTTTTCCAGTCCTGTGGCCATTGCTGAGTTTTCCAAATTTGCTGGCATATTGACTGCAGCACTTTCACAGAATCATCTTTTAGTATTTGAAATAGCTCAACTGGAATTCCATCACCTCCACTAGCTTTGTTTGTAGTGATGCTTTCTAAGGCCACTTGACTCCACCTTCCAGGATGTCTGGCTCTAGCTGAGGGTGAGTGATCACACCATCGTGATTATCTGAGTCTTTAAGATTTTTTTGGTACAGTTCTTCTGTATATTCTTGCCACCTGTTCTTAATATCTTCTGCTTCTGTTAGGTCCATATCATTTCTGTCCTTTATCGAGCCCATCTTTGCATGAAATGTTCCCTTGGTATCTCTAATTTTCTTGGAGCGATCTCTAGTCTTTTCCATTCTATTGTTTTCCTCTATTTCTTTGCATTGATCGCTAAGGAAGGCTTTCTTATCTCTCCTTGCTATTCTTTGGAATTGTGCATTCAGATGGGAATATCTTTCCTTTTCTCCTTTGCTTTTTGCTTCTCTTCTTCTCACAGCTATTTGTAAGGCCTCCTTAGATAGCCATTTTTCTTTTTTGCATTTCTTTTTCTTGGGGATGGTCTTAATTCCTGTCTCCTGTACAGTGTCACAAACCTCCGTCCATAGTTCATCAGGCACTCTGTCTTATCAGATTTAGTCCCTTAAATCTATTTCTCACTTCCACTGTATAATTACAAGGAATTTGATTTAGGTCCTACCTGAATGGTCTAGTGGTTTTCCCTACTTTCTTCAATTTCAGTGTGAATTTGGCAATAAGGAGTTCATGATCTGAGCTACTATCTGCTCCTGGTCTTGTTTTTGCTGACTGTATAGAGCTTCTCCATCTTTGGCTGCAAAGAATATAATCAATCTGATTTCAGTGTTGACCATCTGGTGATGTCTGTGTATAGAGTCGTCTCTTGTGCTGTTGGAAGAGGGTGTTTGCTATGACCAGTGCATTCTCTTGGCAGAACTCTATTAGCCTTTGCCCTGCTTCATTCTGTACTCCAAAGCCAAATTTGCCTGTTACTCCAGGTGTTACCTGACTTCCTAGTTTTGCATTCCAGTCCCCTATAATGAAAAGGACATCTTTTTTGGGTATTCTAAAAGATCTTGTAGGTCTTCATAGAACCATTCAACTTCAGCTTCTTCAGCATTACTGGTTGGGGCATAGGCTTGGATTTGTGATATTGAATGGTTTGCCTTGGAAATGAACAGAGATCATTCTGTCATTTTTGAGATTGCATCCAAGTACTGCATTTTGGACTCTTTTGTTGACCATGATGGCTACTCCATTTCTTCTAAGGGATTCCTGCCCACAGTAGTAGATATAATGGTCATCTGAGCTAAATTCACCCATTCCAGTCCATCTTAGTTCGCTGATTCCTAGAGTTTCGACATTCACTCTTGCCATCTCCTGTTTGACCACTTCCAATTTGCCTTGATTCATGGACCTAACATTCCTGGTTCCTGTGCAATATTGCTCTTTACAACATCGGACCTTGGTTCTGTCAACAGTCACATCCACAACTGGGTGTTGTTTTTGTTTTGGCTCCATCCCTTCATTCTTTCTGGAGTTATTTCTCCACTGATCTCTAGTAGCATATTGGGCACCTACCAACCTGGGGAGTTCATCTTTTAGTTTCCTATCTTTTTGCCTTTTCATACTATTCTTGGGGTTCTCAAGGCAAGAACACTGAGGTGGTTTGCCATTCCCTTCCCCAGTGGACCACAAACTGTCAGACCTTTCCACCATGACCCTTCCGTCTCGAGTGGCCCCACACATCATGGCTTAGTTTCATTGAGTTAGATAAGGCCGTGGTCCGTGTGATCAGATTGGCTAGTTTTCTGTGATTATGGTTCTAGTATGTCTGCCCTCTGATGCCCTTCCGCAGCACTTACCCTCTTGCTCGAGTTTCTCCTGCCTCTGACGTGGGGTCTTCACGGTTGCTCCAGCAAAGTGTAGCCGCTGCTCTTTACCTTGATCGTGGAGTAGCTCCTCTTGGCCCTCCTGTGCCCGTGCAGCTGCCGCTCATTGGCTGAGGGGTAGCTCCTCTCAGCTGCGCTTCTGGGTTTCTCTTACCTTGGACGCGGGGTCTCTCTTCACAGCTGCTCCAGCAAAGTGCAGCTGCCGCCCCTGATCTCGGACGCAGGGCAGCTCCTCTCGGCCTGGGATAGGTCCTCCCAACCGCCGCCCCCAACCTCTGGCCCAGGGAACGTCCTCCTCTTGGCCTTTAGGTATTTTCTGCAGTTGTATTTTTTGTTGAATGTTTTGAACCAAACTTACTGTTGCCTTTGCTGATTAAGTCCTGAGTCCAAGGTTAATTTTTTTTCTAAAGACTTCTTTCTTCCCCATGGTGTCTGTGTGGTATATAGTTCCATTGCAAACTGTATTTGCTTGCAGAATGGAGCCTCACCTTGTTCTAATTTCTCATTTGGGTTTTCTTGTTCTGCCAGGACTCTGGTTAGGAGTAGAATGGGACAATCCTGAGCGAGGAAAGCACGATGGAAGCCACGAAGGGACTGTGTATTTTAAATGCAGGTAATTTTCCATTTTGAATTGGCCTGGTTATGTTTGTTTATTTTTGAAATGTATATGTATTTATTTGGTTGCGTCGGCTCTTAGCTGCAGCTCCTGGGATCTTCGTTTTGGCACTCTCGCTTCTCTCTAGTTGCAACACACAGGCTTATTTGCCCCCAGGCATGTGGGATCTGAGTTCCCCGGCCATGGATTGAACCCAAGTTCCCTGAATTGAAAGGGGTTCTTTCCTGAACCCCATGGTTGTCTAGGAGAATATTTAATAGTTGAATAAAGGGGGATGGAGAAGAAGAGGCATTTGACTCTTGGGTTTATCATGTAGAATTTGGTGTATTCTAAACAGCCCATACTATTTGTAGAATTTTTTCCTTGTTTTTATTATCTTTTTAATTTGTTATACTTTTTATTTATTTGTCTTTGGCTGTGCTGAGTCTGTTGCTGGGGGCGGGCTTTCTCTAGCTGTGGCAAGTGGGGGCTACTCTCTAGTTGCGGTGTGCAGACTTCTCATTGCAGTGGTTTCTCTTGCAGTGGAGCAGGGATTCTAGGGTGTGTGTGCTTCAGTAGTTGAAGCTCATGGGAGCTTAGTTGCCCCCAAGCATGTGGAATTTTGGACCAGGGATTGAATTTGTGTCCCCTGTGTGGTAGGAGGATTCTTAACTGCTCGAGCACCAGGACGAGCACCAGGAGAGTCCTTTTGCCTTGTCTTTAAAACTCTCAGGCTTAACCTTACAAGTGGGATTGCTTTCTTGGTCTTTTTGTTTTTGTTTTGTAATGGTTTTTACTTTTTTTATTGAATGGATATAAACATTTCATATCGATTCATTAACAAGATAGCCAATAAGAACTAGGTAATTAAACAAAAGAGAGAACATCCAAATAGTGGAATGCTAGGCCACTATTTTATAAAGCTCTTGTCATAAAAAGAATTATACATTATAGTGCTATTGATATTTTTACCTGTTTGATTTCAGAGAAACTGTGTGAATCTCTGAAAAGGATGGTGGGGAATTTCAGGCAGTCTTTCAAATTTTTATTGGTGTTTATTTTCCTAGAGTTTCAGTTTCTTTCAAGAATCTTTTAATATTAAGCTTCGTTGTTGTTCAGTTGCTAAGTCTTGTACAACTCTTTGTGACACCATGGACTGCAGTATGCCAGGCTTCCCTGTCCTCCACTGTCCCCTAGAATTTGCTCAAATTTATGTCCATTGCGTCAGTGATGCTCTCTAACCATCTCATCCTCTGTCACCCCTTCTTTTTGTCTGCAATCTTTTCTAATGAGTTGACTCTTCCCATCAGCTGACTGTTGGCCAGACTGTTAGAGTTTCAACATCTGTTGAATGTTTAGGATTGACCGGTTTGATCTCCTTGCAGTCTAAGGGGTTCTCATGTGTCATCTCCATCACCACAGTTTGAACACATTGATTCTTCTGCACTCAGCCTTTTTTATGGTCCTATTCTCACATCCGTACATAACTCCTGGAAAAAACCATAGCTTTGATTATATGGACCTTTGTCAGTGAAGTGATATCTCTGCTTTTTTATACTCTGGGTTTTTCATAGTTTTCCTTCCATGGAGCAAGCATCTTTTAATTTCATGGCTGCGGTCACTGTCTGCAGTGATTTTGGAGCCTGAGAAAATAAAATCTGTCACTGCTTCCACTTTTTCTATTTGCCATGAAGTAATGGCATTGGATGTTATGATCTTAGTTTTTTGAATGTTGAGTTTTAAGCCAACTTCTTCACTGTCTTCTTTCACCCTTATCAAGAGGCTCTTTAGTTCCTGTTCACTTTCTGCCATTGGAATGGTATCATCTGCATATCTGAGGTTGCTGATACTTCTCCCAGCAGTCTTGATTCCAGCTTGTGATTCGTCCAACCCAGCATGTCACTTGATGTACTTTGAATGTAAGTTAAATAAGCAGAGTAACAATATACAGCCTTGTTGTACTCCTTTCCCAATTTTGAACCAGTCTGTTGTTCCATGTCTGATTCTGACTGCTTCTTGACCTGCATACAGGTTTCTCAGGAGACAGGTAAAGTGATCTGGTACTCTCATCTCTTTAAGATATTTCCATAGTTTGTTGTGATCCACAGTCAAAAGCTTTAGTGTAGTCAAGGAAACAATAGTAGATGTTTTTCTAGGATTCCCTTCCTTTCTCTATAAGTATTGGGATTTTAATCTCTAATTCCTCTGCCTTTTCTAAACCCAGCTTGTACATCTGGAAGTTCTCTCTTCATGTACTGTTGAAGCCTAGCTGGATGGATATTGAGGATAACCTTACTAGCATGTGAAATGAATGCAGCTGTACAGTACTTTAAACATTCTTTAGAGTTGCTCTTCTTTGGGATTAGAATGAAAATTGACCTTTTCCAGTCCAGTGGCCACTGCTGAGTTTTCTAGATTTGCTGATGTATTGAGTACAGAACTTTAACAGCATCATCTTTTAGGATTTTAAATAGCTCAGTTGAGAGTCCATCACCTCCACCAGCTTTGTTCATAGTAATGCTTCCTAAGGCCCACTTGACTTGACACTCCAAGTTGTCTGGTGTAGAAGAGTGACCACACCATCATGGTTATCCGGATCTTTAAGACGTTTTTTGTATAGTTCTTCTGTGTATTCTTTCCACCTCTTCTTTATGTATTCTGCTTCTATTAGATCCTTAGCGTTTCTTTCCTTTATTGTGCCCATCTTCGCATGAAATGTTCCCTGGATACTTACAACTTTTTTGAGGAGATCTCTAATCTTTCCCATTCTGTTTGCATTGTTCATTTAAGAAGGCCTTCTTATCTCTCCTTGCTATTCTCTGAAACTTTGCCTCCAGTTGGGTGTATCTTTCCTTTTCTCCCTTGTCTTTTGTTTTTCTTCTTCCCTCAGCTATTTGTAAGGCCTCTCAGACAACCATTTTGCCTTCTTAGCGTTTCTTTTTCTTTGGGGTGGTTTTGGTCACTGCCTTCTGTACAATGTTATGAACCTCCATCCATAGTTCTTTAGGCACTCTGTCTACCAGATCTGGGATTGAATAAATTCAGTCCCTTGAATATGTTTGTCACCTCCACTGTTTAACATAAGGAATTTGCTTTGTCATACCTGAATGGCCTAGTGGTTTTCCCTACTTTCTTCAATTTAAGCCTGAAGCCTTCAGTGAGGAGCTGATGATCTGAGCCACAGTCAGCTCCAGGTCCTTGTTTTCGCTGACCATGTAGAGCTTCTCTGTCTTTGGCTGCAAAGAACATAAGCAGTCTAATTTTGTATTGACCAGCTCGTAATGTCCATGTGTAGAGTTATCTCTTGTGTTGTTGAAGGAAGCTGTTTTGTGTGACCAGTGTATTCTCTTAGCAAAGCTCTGTTAGCCTTTTCCCTTCTTCGTTTTGTACTCCAAGGCCAAACTTGCCTGTCACTCCAGGTATCTTTTGACTTCTGCTCTTGCATTCCAATCCCCTATGATGAAAAGGACATCTTTTTTGTGTGTTAGTTCTAGCAGATCTTGTAGTCTTTAGCTGTAGCTGAACTGTTTTAACTTCTGCTTCTTTGGCCTTAGTGGTTGGAGCATGGCCTTAGATTACTGTGATGTTGAATGCTTTGTCGTTTCTGAAATTGTACCCAAGTATTGCATTTTGGACTCTTTTGTTTACTATGAGGGCTACTCCATTTCTTCAGAGGGAATCTTGCCCACCATAGTACATATAATGGTCATCTGAATTAAATTTGCCCATTCCAGTTCATTTTAGTTCACTGATTGCTAAGAAGTCAGTGTTCACTCTTATCATCTCCTCGTTGACCACGTCCAGTTTACTTTAATCCATGGACCTAACTATTCCAGGTTTCTATACAGTATTGTTCTTTATAGCATCAGACTTTACTTTCACCACCAGACACATCCATAACTGAGCAGCATTTCTGCTTTGGCCTAGCCGCTTCATTCTTTCTGGAGGTATTAGTAATTTCCATCTGCTCTTTCCCAGTAGCACATTGGACACCTTCCAGCCTGGGGGACTCATTTTATAATGTCATATCTATTTCCCTTTTTATGCTGTTCACGAGGTTCTTGCAGCAAGAATCCTTGAGTGGTTTGCCATTTCCTCCTCCAGTGGACCATGTTTTGTCAGAGCTCTTCCCTGTCACCTGTCTGTCTTGGGTGGCCCTGCATGGCCTAGCTCATAGCTTCATTGAGTTACACAAGCCCCTTCACCATGGAAAGGCTGTGATCCCTGAAGGGGAATATTCAGCTTATCATTCTCTAAATGTTGTACAGTGAACATATTCCTGGAAATCAAGCAGCTTCATGCTTTGCTTTTAACAATCTTTAGAACCCTAAGCAAATCTAACTTTACTGACTTCTAAAATGAGGGTCAGAATTAGATAAGTGCAGATTGTTTGCTAGTTCAGCAGTCTGTCATTTTGAAAAGTCAGGATAGAAGAATTGGCATGTTCCTAGAGGCCAGTGGTGAATATGTCACAAGACCAGCTCAGAATCTGTCAAGGGAGCAATTTATGTGATCAGAAAGGTGAGGAAATAGAAATTTCTTAGCTGGGCCAATTGATGCCTTACCTGGACCATGACCTCACACAGCCTCCAGCTGAGGAAATGTTTCCTGTGGAGCCTGCCCCAGCACCTCCAAAATCATCCATGGCTACATGTCCTTAGTGGTCTCTGTGTAATGATATATTTTCAGTCTCTGAGTAGTAAAGTGAAGATTGCATCAGTCCTGGCAGATGTGGGATCTGCCCTGAAGTGTGGAAGGGTGTGAACTTGGTGTTTCAGTTCTTGCTCTTGAAATAAGCATCTCCTTATTTTATTGTGTCTCCTAGTTACAGTCTTTCCTCAGCATCTACATGTCGAAATACATATTATCTTATTATAAATTACTTTTGTTTCAATGAAATGGGCATTTTTCTTGACTTTGAAATCCTATATGGTTAGGTGATTCCATTTCAGGTTGTTTTGGGGGCAGTGTAAAAGGGTACCTTGACTCTGATATGGTGGATAACCACTGATCTAAACTAAAGGAATGACCTTTTCCTTTATAGTTGTTAATACTGATGTCAACATTTGTTCAAACATGGCTTCAACTAGTAAAGATAATGTCAGTATCTTGGAATCTCTAAATCAGACAAAACAGATTATATCTATCACATGTACTTGTTATTAAGTTAATTCAGATCTCTTACTAACTTTATTGGAGTCTTCTTTCATATTTCAAATTTTACTTGGAAAACCATAATTACAGTAAGTTTTTTTTTTCTTACCACAGTGTTTTATTTATTTATTTTTTTAAATTTTATTATTTTTATTGAAGTAGAGTTGATTTACAAAATTACATTAGTTTCCGGTGCAGAGCAGATTCGGTATTTTTACAGATTATTCTCCATTAAAAGTTATTATGAAATAATGGCTATAATTCCCAGTGTTATACAATATATTCTTGCTGTTTATGTATCTTAGATATAGTAGTTTGTATCTCTTTTAATGCCATACTCCTACCTTGCTCCTCCTTCCTTCCCCCTCCCCACTGGCAACCACCAGTTTGCTTTTATAATCTGTGAATATGTTTCTTTTTTGCTACATACATTTGTCTTACTTTTTAGATTCTACATATACATTATATCATATAGTATTTGTCTTTCTCTGAATTATCCTACTAAGCATTAACATTCTCTAGGTCCATTCACATTGCTGCAAATGGCAGGATTTCATTTTTATGGCTGAGTAGTATTCCACTGTATATACTATATTTTTATCCATTCATCTGTTGATGAACACCTCAGTTGCTTCTATATTTTGGCTATTGTAAATAGTGCTTGCTATGAACACTGGGTGCAGTGTCTTCTTTTTGAATTTTTTTTTCCCCCAGATACACACGCAGGAGTGGGGTTGCTAGATCATTCAGCAACATTTGTTATTTGTGTTCCTTTTCAGCCATTCAGACAAGTGTGAGGTGATATCTCACTGTGGTTTTGGTTTGCAGTTCTGGAATAATTAGTGATGTTGAGTTCTGTATGTCTTCTATGAAAAAATGTCTGTTCAAGTATTCTGCCCATTTTTGATTGGGCTTGTTTGGTTTTAGATATTGCATTGTATGAGCTGTTTATTTTGGATATTAACCCCTTGTCAGCTATTTGTTGTTGTTCAGTCTCTAAGTCATGTCTCTTTGTGACCCCATGGACTTCAGCAGGCCAGGCTTCTCTGTCCTTCACTATCTCCCAGAGTTTGTTCACATTTATGTTCACTGAGTGGGTGGTGCTATCCAACCATCTCATCCTCTGCCATCCTCTTCTCCTTTTGCCTTCAATATTTTCCAATGAGTCGGCTCTTCACATCAGCTGGCCACTTTAAGTACTGGAGCTTCAGCAGCAGTCCTTCCAATGAATATTCCTTTAGGATTGAATAGTTTGATCTCTTTGCTGTCCAAGGGACTCTCAAAAGTCTTCTGCAGCACCACAGTTATCAGCCGGATCATTTGCAAGTATTTTCTCTCATTAAGTTGTCTATTTGTTTTGTGGATGGTTTCTTTTGCTATGCAAAAGCTTTTAGGTTTAATTAGGTCCCATTTGTTCCTTTCTGCTTTTATTCCTTTGCCTTAAGAGACAGATCCAATTAAAAAAAATTCTACAGTTTAGGTCAAACAGTGTTCTCCCGATGTTCTCTTCTTGGATCTTTATGGTTTCAGATCTTACATTTAAGTCTTTAATCCATTTTAAGTTTACTTTTGTAAATGGTGAGATGAACTATTTCAATCCCATTCTTTAACATGTAGCTGTCCAGTTTTCCCAGCACCATTTATTGAAGAGACTGTGTTTTCTCCATTGTATATTCTTGCCTGCTTTGTCACAGATCAATTGACCATAGGTGTGTGAACTTATTTCTGGGTTTTCTATCCTGTTCCATTAATCTATAATGTTATTGTGCCGATACAATCCTGTTTTGATCACCGTAACTTTGCAGTGTAGCTTGAATGAAGTCTGGGAAGGTGATAGCTCCATCTGCAATTCCCAATAATTCAATTCCAGAGACACCACAAGGACAACCCAACCTCAGAGGCTGAGTCATTTGCACAAGCAAAGCAATGGGGTGAAGCCAGCGTGTTTCCTCGCAGCTGGACCTTCTTCCGCAGGCAGGGTCCTCGCGGCCGCCTCGGGAATGCAGGGGGCGGGCCCTGCTGCCACCTCCCGAAGGCACCCGCTGCGCGGCCGCGCTCCGCGTCCGAGGCGCTGGCGCCCGACCAGGCCCGCGACGAGGTCGCCCTCTGGGCACCTGCCGCGCCCGGCCCCAGGTGACCAGGGACAGGCGGGCGCGGCGAGCCCCCACCGCCGCACCCGCAACAACCCCGCGGCCGCTCCGCGCGCCGCTACCAGGAAGTGCGGCCGCAGCCCTCCGAGCGCGCACGCCCCCACAGTAAGCGTTTTAATGCTCTGAGGCTGTTTTCATGAAGCTAGAGCAGTCGAACGTTGCCGGATGATGGATGTTCTCTTCTTAGACTTGTGAAGTAGGTAAATGACGAGAAGGGGGGTATACGCATTTTGAATGACGCAAGTGAGTCAGAAGTTGCCCTCTTGATAGCAGAACTCAGATCTCCATCTCGTCAGAAGTGTGTCTAAATATCCGGTGGCCAACAGTGTGCCAGACGTGGTGTCACAGTGCGGTTAGGTGCTCTCGCACACACGTCTTGTGAAGACTAGTTTGCGGGCCTCTGCACTGTAAGCAGGATATCAGGGTATATTGAATTGGGTGTTTGGAGACCCCCCGCTTCTTGAGTCTCCCCAGTGTCTCAGGTTGCTGGGGTGACGCCCTGCCGCTCGAGAGGAGACCTTGGGAACAGACAGGGCGGTCTTAAAAGCCCAGCTCAGGGCGTACATTCTTCCCTGTGTATCCTTCCCTCTGAATATGGGTGCTGGTAAATTGCACGCCATGTTTAGTTTCAGTTTGATTTCTGTGTAACCTCAGGTAAATATGGCAGTCTCCTATTTGTAATGTTAAGTGCTCATAATCAGTATTTGTGACTTCGCCAGTACACAGTAGTAGTACACAGGTTTGTCTCAAATGTATGGCTGAGAACCAGTCGTCAGGGTCTCTCTCAGGTGCTTCTTTCTCTCCATCTCTTGTCTTTTGAGGAATTGAGTGGTTCAGTTAAGGTGATGAACCTAGAAGTCCTCCGTTCCTTGTGTGTGGATTTCCAGTGCTTTTTTCTCAACCCAAACAACCTATACTATAAACTCTTACAACTGTTTGGGTCAGTATTTTACCCTCAGCTATTGTTGAAAACGTTCGCTTTCTAGGTAATTATATAATTTCTCTTTTTCTGGTGATTGAGAAATCTTGAAATGTGTTCTTCAGTGCCATAAGTAGAATTTATACTTGGCATCAGAGGAGACCTGGTGTTTCAAACTTTACCCACGATACTGGCTAACTTAACAAGTGGAAGCCCCTTGACTTACTGTGTGTAGCCTGAGATTGTCGTAAAGCATTTTGCAGTTCTTGGATGAGCGTTAATAAATCAGGTAAAATATTCTCCCTGGGGACTGGGATGAATTGGGAGATGGGGATTGACATATATACACTACTGATACTCTGAATAAAAGAGATAACTAATGAGAATTGAGTATGTACACTGTAAAGCAACTATATTGCAGTAAAAATTAATTTAAAAATAAGTAAAATATTGTCCTGGTATGGTTTAAAGGGCTTCCAAGGTGGCGCTAGTGGTAAAGAACCCGTCTGCCAATGCAGGAGACGTAAGAGACGCGGGTTTGATCCCTGGGTTGGGAAGATCCCCTGGAGTAGGAAATGGCAACCTGCTCCAATGTTCTTGCCTGGAAAATCCCATGGATATAGGATTCTATAGGATATAGGCTACGGGCCATGGGGCCACAAAGAGTCTGACACAACTGAATGACTGAGCACGTGGTATAAAGTGATAGAAGAATTTTTAAAATAATCACTAAATGTGCTGATAGGTTACAGGCAGGGTGAATCTCCGTAAAAGGTGAAGAGAGAGATCTTGTTTTCAGAAGCTTTCCATGAAGCCGGGCAAAATAGAAATTGTGACATTCAGAAGGAATGTGCAAAAAGAGGCCTATCTACTGGCTTTTTTTTGTTTTTCCCTCTGCTGGGCAAACGAGTTCAGCAGATCCATTCTTGGTACATCTTAAATGAGTGAGTAGTTCTCTCAGGGTGAATGGTTAGTTATGCAATCTTGGTGAGAAGGCTGTGGGCAAGCTTGTAACAGGCAAGGTATCGAGATCAACATTTATCAGATACTCCCCAGGGACCCAGTCTGGAATTCCTAGCACCCAGCATTTAAACCATCCCCAGTTTAAAAAATAAAAGTTTACTATGGGACTTTTAGGCTCTGTTGGTCTCCCTTTACCTTTGAGTAGTGTTGCTGGATTCACTAAACAAAAATAGAAAAATCACAGTGAAATTTGGATTTCAGATAAGCAGTAAATCATTTTTTAGTGTAAGCATGGGATGTGCATCATACATACCTATATTGAAAAACAATTGTTTATCTGAGATCCAGATTTAGCTGGGCACCTGAGTTTTGTCTGAGAACTCTGTTGGGCAGACCTAAGCTTGATTGCAGTGCTTTGTGAGAGTCTTCTATTTCTGCAATGGCCATGATCAGGATGTGAATTTTGCTACCTGCATTCTGTAATTGGTGGGCAGAAGGAGGCAGGAACTTGAACATGCTGAGTGTTTATTAGAGAAAGAACTTTGTGCTCTTGCCCCTTCACTCCCTCCCCTCCCCCAGTTTTTTCTCTTTAGAAAGGGTTCAGGATTTCAGTGTTCAGATGCAACATCTTGATACTAATCTATTTCAGTGGAATCTTTGAGTTACTAGTTTACCTTTGGAGGTTTATGGTTATTGATGGGCACTCATTCAGCTGGTATTTTTCAGTATTTGCAGCACTGTTTTGTTTTCTGAGAGACCTGCCAGGAATGTTGCAGAGGAGACTGACCTTGGATGTTATCCTTGATCTGAAACAGGCACCGCGTCTACTTTGCAACCATCCAACACCATTCCTGACTCCCTTCTTCTGCCTGCAGCCAAACTAAGCTCTAATAAAGATCTATTGAATTGTTCGTTATTGCTAAGTCGCTCAGTTTTGTCCAACTCTGCAACCCCATGGACTGCAGCACACCAGGCTTCACTGTCCTTCACCATCTCCCGGAGCTTGCTCAAATTCACGTCCATTGAGTCGGTGATGCCATTCAACCCCTTTTCCTCCTGGCTTCAACCTTTCCCAGCTTCAGGGTCTTTTCCAATGAGTCAGTTCTTTGCATCAGGTGTCCAGAGTACTGGAGCTTCAGCTTCAGCATCAGTCAGTGAATACTCAAGGTTGATTTCCTTTAGGATTGACTAGTTTGATCTCCTTGCAGTCCAAGGGACTCTCTAGAGTCTTCTCCAATACCACAGTTTGAAAGCATCAATTCTTTGGTGCTCAGCCTTCTTTATGGTCTGACTCACATCCATACATGATTACTGGAAAAACTATAGCTTTGACTATACTGTGGAATTGTTCATTATCACAGTTTTTAAAAGTATAAATTTAGGACAGAAATGAAAACCATGGTATTTGTTTTGCATTGTTGTTTTCTCATGTATTATAAAAGTGCTTGTTTTGTTTCTTTACTAAACAGCATTAAATGATAATACCTACTAACAGATCTACTAACTACTAAATTTTGTGGTAGTGAGGAGAGCAGAGACAGAGATACAGGAAAGGATAGTGTACTAGGCTTCAGGACTCCACGATTTTTGGTCTTGTTTGTGCACCTCTGTGGAAGATCCGCTGGAAGAGAGCACAGCAGCCCACTCCAGTATTCTTGCCTGGAGAGTCCCATGGGCAGAGGAGCATGGTGACTACAGGCCATGGGGTTGCAAAGAGTTGGACACGACTGAAGCAACTTAGCACAAGCACAGCATGTGCACCTCTGTGATGGTGATCCCAGTATCTCCAAGTGAAATGGAATTGAATTAGATGAGTTTCTTAAAGTGGGAGCTGAGGTCCCTCTGCATCAGAATCCCCTGGCCGCAGCCCAGTCCCACTGAGTGTACATCCTAAGGTGGGTTCTAATAAGCTTTCCAGGTGATTGACTGGTTGGGGAAGTCCTGCATTAGATCATCTCTTAGGTAGATTTCCTTTGAACCTTTAAAAATGAGGCTAGCTACATTTAATCTCTTTAGCTGAGTGATAGAAATGTGTTTTATTAAAACAGAACTGTGTTCTTCACACTAGGATCCTTTCCTACAGTTCAGTTCAGTTCGGTCGCTCAGTCTGCGACCCATGGACTGCAGCATGCGAGGCTTCCGTGTCCATCACCATCTCCCAGAGCTTGCTCAAACTCATGTCCATTGAGTCAGTTATGCCATCCAACCATCTCATCCTCTGTCTTCCCCTTCTCCTGCCTTCAATCTTTCCCAGCTTCAGGATCTTTTCAGGTCGTCAGTTCTTTGCATCAGGTGGCCAAAGTATTGGAGTTTCAGCTTCAACATCAGTCCTTCCAGTGAATATTCAGGACTGATTTCCTTTAGGATGGACTGGTTTAATCTCCTTGCAGTCCAAGGAATCCTCAAGAGTCTTTTCCAACACCGCAGTTCAAAAGCATCAATTCTTCAGAGCTCAGCTTTCTTTATAGTCCAGCTCTCACATCCATACGTGACTACTGGAAAAACCATAGCTTTGACTAGACCTTTGTTGGTAATGTCTCTGCTTTTTAATATACTGTCTAGGTTGGTCATAGCTTTTCTTCCAAGGAGCAAACGTCTTTTAATTTCACGGCTGCAATCACCATCTGCAGTGATTTTAGAGCCCCCCCAAATAAAGTCTGTCACTGTTTCCATTGTCTCCCCCGCTATTTGCCAAGAAGTAATGGGACTGGATGCCATGATCTTTGTTTTCTGATTGTTGAGTTTTTAAGCTTTTTTACTATCCTCTTTCACTTTCATCAAGAGGCTCTTTATTTCTTCTTTGCTTTCTGCCATAGGGTGGTGTCATCTGCGTGTCTGAGGTTATTGATATTTCTCTCAGCAATCTTGATTTTAGCTTGTGCTACATTCCAGCCCAGCATTTTGCTTGATGTACTCTGCATATAAGTTAAATAAGCAGAGTGACAATATACAGCCTTGATGTACTCCTTTCTCAATTTGGAACCAGTCTGTTGTTCCATGTCCGGTTCTAACTGTTGCATCTTGACCTGCATACAGGTTTCTCAGGAGGCAGGTCAGGTGGTCTGGTTTTCCCATCTCTTGAAGAATATTCCACAGCTTGTGATCTACACGTTCAACAGCTTTGGCGTAATCAATAAAGCAGAAGTAGATGCTTTTCTGGTATTTTCTTGCTTTTTCGATGATCCAACAGATGTTGGCAATTTGATCTCTGGTTCCTCTGCCTTTTCTAAATCCAGCTGAATATCTGGAAGTTCTCAACTCATGTACTGTTGAAGCCTCACTTGGAGAATTTTGAGCATTACTTTGCTAGTGTGAGAGATGAGTGCAGTTGTGCAGTTCGAGCATTCTTTGGCATTGCCTTTCTTTGGGATTGGAATGAAAACTGACCTTTTCCAGTCCTGTGGCCACCGCTGAATTTTCCAAATTTGCTGGCATATTGAGTGCAGTGCTTTAACATCATCTTTTAGGATTTGAAGTAGCTCACCTGGAATTTGAGTGTTTGTTCGTAGTGGTTTGTTTGTAGTGATGCTTTGTTTGTACTGATGCTTCCTAAGACTGACTTGACTTCGAATTCCAGGATTGCTCTAGGTGAGTGATCACATGATTGTGGTTATCTGCATCATCAAGATCTTTTTTGTGTTGTTCTTCTGTGTATTCTTGCCACCTCTTCTTAATACCTCCTGCTTCTGTTGGGTCCATACCATTTCTGTCCTTTATTGTGCCCATTTTTGCATGAAGTATTCCTTTGGTATTTAGTTTTCTTGAAGAGATCTCTAGTCTTTCCCATTCTATTGTTTTCCTCTGTTTCTTTGCATTGATCACTGAGGAAGGCTTTCTTATCGCTCCTTGCTGTTCTTTGGAATTCTGCATTCAAATAGGTATATCTTTCCTTTTCTCCTTTGCCTTTCACTTCTTTTCTCAGCTATTTGTAAGACCTCCTAAGACAACCATTTTGCCGTTTTGCATTTCCTTTTCTTGGGGATGGTCTTGATCTCTGCCTCCTGTACAGTGTCACGAACCTCCGTCCATAGTTCTTCAGGCAGTCTGTCTATCAGATCTAATCCCTTAAATTCCTACAGTTAAAGCCATATTATTTCTGCATTCCAGTCTACATTAGGTGTGGGCAAATACTGTTTAACTTCACTTATACGAGGTACCTAGAATAGTCAAATTCATAGAGTCAGAAAGGACGCTGGTAGATGCCAGGGGCTGGATGGAAGTGGGTGGGGAGTTAGTGTTTAATGGGGACGGAGTTTCAGTTTAGGAAGGTGAAAAATCTGGGAGATGGGTGATGGTGAGATCCATACAACAGTGTGAATGTTGTGTACAGTTAAATTTGTTAAAATAGTATGTTTTATATTATGTGACTTTTACTGCAATGAAAATACCTGGGAGAAAAAACAAAAAAGCCAAAGGATTTTCTAGGCAACATCTGGTAGACAGCGATCCTCTGATATCCCAGCAGACAGCGCAGATTCAGAACGTGATTTTCCTGCAGTAGAGAATTTAATTTCCTGCATCAACAGTTCCCTCCTCTCTGTAGGGTTATCTTCATCAGCATATAAGTTTGATGCCTTGTCCGGTCTTAGAACGTGTCCCCTTTCCCATAAAACTCCTCAGTGAGAGTAATCTCAGCCGGTCTCCTCCCACTGTTCGGACCTCGCCTCGCGGCGCCACCCCAGCCACATCTCCAGGGTTTCCCAGCTGCCAGCTGCTGTGCCCGAAGCCCTGGACACGGCTGTCCAATCCGCATTGCCTGCCAGGACGCCGCCCTCTCAGGGGTTCTCACGACCTCTGGGCCCCTTCTTGCCCGTGGCGTCACTTCTAACTTTGGGGCTACAAATACCTTTCACAATCTGGTAATCTCTCTAGAAAAAAATGTATATGTGTTTATATTGACAGGATTTATCATCAGTAGTAGTTCATCCCCTTTAATTACGGTGATTTCTAGGGAAGTTTGATTTCTTTAAGGGTTAAGGGGTATAAGCCAAAATAGTGTTTATTGTACACTTTCTGGGGATTCGTGTGTTTCACCATTTATTCTCAGATGATGCTACCATTCTCAGCTGTTTTATAAGCACACTTGGATTTCCCTGACAGGTCTTGTTGCCGTGATCCAGTGCTGATGGTGAAATGTAATGTGTCTATAAAGATCTGTTTTGAGTCTCTTGAAAAGCCTGACAGTAGTCCTTACATATGGCAATATGATTGATATTTTTATTAAATTCTTCTAGAGATGATTGCTAAAAATTGCTATAAAACAATTTTATGATTTAAAATTATGTAAATTATGGTAGATGTAAATTTATATAAAATATATAAATGATGGTAAATATAAATTATGGTAAAATATCCTGTATTTTTGTAGGATATAGAATGCTCGTGCTCTATTTTATCCCCATATTTGAACTTTCCTTTAGTTCAGGTTATAATTTAAAAGATTTTGTACATAATCCTGTTATCCACAAATGTTTTCATTTCTTTGTGTCCTTATTCAGTCTTTGTCTAGCCATAGATAAGATTCTTCTGTAGTTGTGTCATGTACAATTTGGATCAGTTTTTAGAAATCTCAGCATTCTGTAAGTACTTTTCTTAAGTAGTACAGCGAGAATATTTTAATGACCTCATTTATCTGGTTTACTTAATAGTTCCTGTCCAGCTGGACATTTTTATGGTTTCCAGAATTCCTCAATTATAAAAAATGGTATTATATAGAATCTTTGTAAATGCAGTTTTGTTTTTGTTTTTAAATTATTGCCTACTGACAGATTCCCAGGAGTATGATTATACAGTCAAACACCAACTCAGACCTTGCAGTCTTTGACTGTTAGGACTTTTTTTTGCCAGTTTTATTGAAAATAGTTTCATTGTTTGAGTTTACTTTTTACACTTTACATTTTTGGCCATGCCGGGCGTTTGTTGCGCTGTGAGCTTCTTCTCCCGTCGCGGCGGCGAGGAGCCGGCGCTCTCTGGTCATAGTGCAGGGGCTTCTCACCGCTGTGGCTTCTCTTAGTGTGGGGCGCGGGCTGTCGGCATGCGGGCTTTAATAGTTGTGGCGCGCGGCCCGGTTGTTGTGGCCTCTGGGCTCTAGAGCTCAGGCTCAGTAGTGGTGGAGCAGGCCTTTGTTGCCCTGCAGCATATGGAGTCTCCCCAGACCAGGGATTGAACCCATGTCTCCTGCATTGGCAGGAGGGTTCTTTACCACTGAGCCACCAGGGAAGCCCCAAATCTGTATTTCTTAATCATTAGCAAGATGAAACTTCCCCCCATGGTTTTAGTACTCTTTCCTATTTTATGAATTATCTGTTCTATATTTCTTATCTGTTTATCGATTGGGATTTTACATGCTTGCCTCAGCTCTCAACCCTTTATGATCAGTTACATCAATTACACTTTTTAAAAAAAATTCCTTTTTACTCTGTCTTTACTTTTTAGAATATGGAACATTTTGAAAACCTTCAGAACAGTGCCTTGTGGCCATTCTTGGTAGATGATACTTGCTTTCTCCTTTTTAAAAATTGCTTAATTGCTTTTATTTGCTAATATATTTGTGAATGCAGACATTTTACATTTGGGGCAGACAATTTATAAAGTATTTTTGTGCGTGTGATCTTATTTAAATGTCCCCATGGATGACATTCTCTCCATTCTGTTTATCTCCATTTCTAGGCACCCAACAGGCGGGTCCTTCATTCGTCCAAACAAAGTAAATTTTGGAGTAGACTTTCTCACTGCAATTAAGAAGCGCTATGTGCTAGAAGATGAACCAAAGGAAGAGGAAACAGAGCAGATTGTTATAATTGGAAATAAACCTGTAGAAACCATTGGTTTTGACTCTGTTATAAAACAGCAAAGGTAAGTAAAACTGATAATGGCAGAGCTGACTTTGATAGATTCCTCCAAGCTCAGGGTTTAAGTTCACTTGGCTGTGTGCCAGTGCCAAGAACTGTGCTCCCAAGCTGGTCTCTTTTCTGCAGATCACCAAATTGCAATCAGAGGGATCCAAGGATTGAATATTTAGGGAAATTAGAGTTCTTATTTTAGCACAAGACTTTGCTAGATTGAAAGAAAATATTGATTTGCCCGTTATTATTCATACCATACTCTACTTTATTGACTAATTATTAAGGAATTAAGGTTAGACATTTGATAAGTCAGGAATGGAAGCAGAAGCCTACTTTGTGACCTGTGCCATGTAGCGCGATGGCACTTCTAAAACCCAGTAGTTCCCGTCTCTCTCTGCACATTATCATCACCTGGGCTGCTTTTGAAACATGCTGAATTCTGGGTCCCACCCCAGACCTATGGGATCAGAATACCATGGGCTCTTGCTTTTAAAATGTACCCCAAAGTGACTGTGTCCAAGGGGCACTAAATGCATTTTGAAACTGCTGTGTTTGAACTTCCTCTGCACTTTCAAACTGTTTGAACACAGTGATGCTCTGCAGAGAGCCTCATTGCTTCTTCTGGTGCACTGTGTGAACCAGAGTGGAAGCTAATATTCACACAAAGCCATGCTCAGCTGTGTGGTTTTGTGTGACTTACCAGGTTGCACTTCTTTAGCCATGGTCAGTGTGTGGTGTGCGACCCTGACCTGGATGAGGCGTCCTAGTAGTGACCCCTGGTGGCCACTCTGGAGAGTAGTAGATTTGCTGCTGTTGACACCTTCAGTGAAAGAGTTAAACTGATTCTGTTCAAAATTAAATTCTTTGCTATCTTTTTATTGTTCTCATTATTATTGTGGTAATTTAAACATGATACAGAATTTAACTGCACATGGGAACAAGGTTGAAGAGTAAAATACATTTCCTTTTTTAAAATTTTTAAAAAAAAATTTTTTTTAAATTTTGGCTACGCCATGTGGCTTGCAGAATCTAAGTTCCATGACCAGGGATTGAACCTAGGCCATGATTGTGAGATCCCGGAGTCCTAACCACTAGACCATGAAGGAACTCCTAGTAAATTCATTTCTTGATTCCTCTGGTTTTTAACATTTAAAAAGAACACACACACACACACACACAAAAGAAATCAAGATTTTTGAAAAAGCAATAACTTGACTGTTAATTTCAAACAATATACATTCATTGTTGAGGATTTAGAAAATAAACATTGAACGAAAGAGTCATGACTGATGAACCACTGAGAGACAACTAATGTGGATGATTTTTGCTGTTGATTTATAGAACTGTGGGGCTTCCCTGGTGGCTCAGATGGTAAGGAATCTGCCTGCAGTGCAGGAGACCCGAGTTTGATCCTTGGGTCAGGAAGATCCCCTGGAGAAGGGAATGGCTACTCACTTTAGCGTTGTTGTCTGGAGAATTCCATGGACAGAGGAGCCTGGAGGGCTGCCATCCCTGGAGTCCTAAAGAGTTGGACACACTTACAGAACTATATCCTTCATAGGGTTAAAGTTCTTTGCTTAATTTTTTCCATTTAAAATGCAACTATTAAAAATTTTTTTTTACACCAGAAGAGGTACTTTTTCCTCCCATTGGTCGATCTCTTTCAGAGAACACCATGGGCACTGTGAGTATTAACAAATTGCCAACAGATTTTTCTCCCCTGGTTTATGAACAGCTGCATAACTCAGTTTTCTAGGGAATGACTACTGCTTGCGTATCTACGTGTACTAATTAGCTCCTGTCTTTCTGGAAAGGACCCAGTGTTGGAGTCAGTCAGGCTGGGTTCAGATGTCAGCTCAGCCACTTTCTTTCTAGTCCGGACACCAGTTAGAGCTTCTTTGGTGTCTAAGCTTCAGTTTCCTCATTTCCAAAGCTGTTAGAACTCTTGGGAATAACAAGTGCTAGGCATCACTGTTGGAGTGATGCTTGCTTTTTTTTTTTAATCTGGCCATGCTGTGCTGTACGTGCCATCTTACGTGGAATCAGCTCGTCCCCTCTGCATTGGGAGTGTGGAGTCTTAACCACTCAACTCAACCTCAACTTTAAGCCATTGTATTATCTCCTTAGTAATTCCAGCTGACCAGCTTTGAGCTTGCAGTACTGAGAAAAGACTTGTAATGAGGGAAGCAAAACCAGATGAAAACCACTGTGTATGGTTTCTCTTTGGAGATGACTGTGGCTCTGACTGAGGTCTGAATTGAGACTTGGATCTCTAAGCTTCCAGGCACCACATGGAACTCAAGGGTCCAGCAGGATAGCTTTCATCTTAGAGGGAAACAGTGACATCTGCCGGACATGCTGTGAACTACTAGTTGCCGGCAGTTGAGTTTCATGGTACTCCTCCTCTTCTCTCCGTGGCGTCACATACCTGCAGAGCTGGGTTTTGGTTCGCTCTTGTGCTGAAAAAAGAGCAAGTACTGTATGTCCTGAAAACCCTCAAGGAACAGGAGAAGGAGGGGTGGGATCCATTCATACTCCAGGGTTTGAGAAGTTGTATAGTGCCCAGCACACACTAGTTTGACAGGACATAAATAATTATAAACTTGTTCGGCCCTAATTGCTTACTAAATGGTACTTTCTTTTGGCCTTGGGGCACTGTGGAAAATTACTGAAATGCTAAGGGCCCCGTGAACTGAGAAAGTTTGGCAGCCTGTGCCCCAGAATTTTGCTGCTGCCTTTTCCTCGAGTTTCTGTGACTGTAATAGCTCATGCCTTGCAGGTTGGTCTTCATATTGCCCCAAAGGTTGTCAGTTTTATGTTTACTTTTATAAATGCTTGTAAAATGACTTACTGTATGTCACACTGTATTCTGAGAGTTTCACAAATACCGACCCACTAAATTACAGCATATAAAAGTTGTAAAACATACATAATGTAAAATTTACCATCTTAACCCACTTTTCTTTTTTTTAATTTGGCTGCATCGGGTCTCAGTTGCAGCACTTGGGATCTTTTCGTTGCTGTATACAGACTGTTGTGGTACATAAGCTTAGTTACTCTGAGACATGTGGGATCTAGTCCCTGCACCAGGGATTGAGCCTGCAGCCCCTGAGTCACATGGCAGATTCTTAACCGCTGGACCGACAGGGAAGTCCCCATCTCAACTTCAGTGTGTGGTTCGGTAGGGTTAGGTCCATCCCACTGTCGTGTAACCAACAGTGGCGCCCATCTTCAGCGCCTTCTCTTCTCTCCGGACCGAAACCTCGAAGCCCTTTAGCAGCAGCTCCGCATCTCTCCCTCCGCCAGCCCGTGGCGGCCACCATTCTGCCTCTGCGTCCGTGAAGTTGGCTCTCACCCAGGGGCCTCATAAGTGCGGGCATATGGTATTTGTCCTTTTGTGACTGCCCTCTTTCATGTGGCATAATGTCTCCTGGGTTCACCAATGTTGTTCCTTTTTAAGACTAATATTCCATTGTAAGGATTGACTGCACTTTATTCCTTGGTCAGTGGACACTTGGTTTTCTTACTTGTGACCATCGTGAATAATGCCACCATGATCGTGTGGATGTGGCATCTGAGGTGTAGAGATGTTAACACACCCAAGGCCAGAGGAGGGGTGGAGTCAGGGCTGAACGCAGGCAGGCTGGCTTCCACATCCTGTGTCCTGAACACTCTCGTGGGCTCTTTGAATGAACAGGACACAGGTTCTCTGCAATTAACAGTGTTTTCAGAGAGTATCTAAAAAGGCTAACAATACACACACCCGCTCTCTAGGCTGTATCGCTAGAGAGATTTTGCCGCATGAGGGCAAAAAACGATACAGTAGTGTGTCCTTTAGCAGCGTTGGGAATAATCTGCCTATCACAGAGGAGCACATAAGTCAACTGTGGTCCCCCTCTGTGGTTACAGGCTACAGTGTGAACATGTGTATTCTAGAGCATGTGTCCATGTAGTCCCATCTCAGTGCTGAACAAGGTGGTATTGAGGGAGAAAGTTAGTCAAGGGAGGAGAAAGGTAAACAGCATACGCTACCGTTTATGTCAGATTTTATAATATTCAAAACTGCAATAAACTGTTTAGGGACATGGAAATATAGTAAAACTGTTAGAGTAAAATAGTAAACTATAAAAAAATAGTATAACTGTTAAGAAACGCTTACAGTCAGGTCAACACTGAACCCAGTGCCCTGGTTCCCTGTGGGGCGTGGAGGGCAAGGAGAGGGCAGTGGAAAGGGACTCGAGGATTTCAGTGTTGTGCATAATGTTTGTAATGCTTTCTTTTTTGTTTTCAGTAAGGCTTTATTTCTTAAGCTGGGTGGTGGATGCTGCTGTGTTTGGTGCCTTTTCTGTGTCTGAAATGCTCTCTAATCTTTTAAAGGGCCGATGGATAGCCTGCATGTCATGTCTGCATCTGAACTATGTGTTTTTCACACAGTCAGCTGAGCAAGTTGCAGGACGTTTCTCTGAGGAGCTGCGCAGTGAATGGTGCTGGTGACAAAGGAGGGATTGCCAAAGCTTGTCCTAGTATCCTTCCCAATGAGGCCTCGTCACTGGGGTTGGGCTGGACTGGACACGGGAGCCAGACAGCCTGGGTCCCTACCCAGAGTCCGTTCCCCTGACAGGGACCCGGATTCACCTGAGGTACTCGCTGCTCGGGTAGATTATTACCTTCCTAGACCATTTGCTTTCAGGTGGGCTGTGTGCCTCCCCCGGACCAGGGAGAGGTAAAATGGGAGTTTCTGGACGGGGCTGCTTCAAGGAGGACAGACGTGGCTGGCTCAGCTTCTGTCCCTTGCCCACCATCCTGCCCGCTCTGTCTTTGAGCACAGACGGAGGGCCCAGGGCTTGGAGCCCGGCTATGGGACGAGAGCCGTCCAGGGCAGCCTGGGAGGGAAGGCATGGAGAGGGACTTGCGTCTTGGGTGGTCCCCGGGGAGAGGGAGGAAAGTCAATTCTTTCCTTTATTAAGGTTCCTGCTCGTGCAGCAATGCAGTTTGAAATCGTACCTCAAAAACAAGCTTTTCCAAATTTTTCATCTATCTCTTATAAGTGTGTTCTTTGTTTTTTGCCCTGTGTTCCTCTTATGCCCACAGCTAAAAATAGAGGAGGTCAGCCTGAAAAAAAAGGTAATAAACTTGCCCCATTTTGTAGTCTGGTAGAGCACAGTCCGAGTGCTGCTTGGATCTGCTGCAGTCCTAACAAACCCCAAATAATTGCATCTTTTGGCATTAAAAATAAAAAGTGGCAAGACAAATAGACTTTCTCTAACTTAAAAGGTCTTCTCCCAATTCCTTACGCCTGCCTCATCTCTGCATAATAGTTTATGCAAAAGACAGCAGCTCACAGTCAGGTCTCTCAACTGAGGAGACGCTGATGAAGAGCTTTGTTTTAGCAAGATATTTCTAACCACCCTGACGCTACTTGCTTTGTGATAGGAATTAAAGCATAGCTCCCCAAGCCAGGGTTTCAGAGGTGCAGTCCCTTGGCCCTGGGGGTCTGCTGGGACTTGGGACCACGGGTCCTTTCTGCCCGTGAGTAGCGCCCCACCCCACCTTTGCCCCAGATGTGGTTGTTCCCTCTGCCGGTTAGTCAGCAGAGTCGGGGCATTGAGGTGGGTGTGGAATGGAGCTAGGTAAGGAGCAAAGTGCCCCAGAAGGGCATGGCGCATTCTATAATCTGCCTGGCCTCCTCCTAAATGGTTTCGGAAGACTGGGAATTGGGTGGTTCAAGGCTCATTTTCAGCACACAGAAAAGCTCTAGTCAGCAGAGGGGTTTGGGTGTGTAGGTCGGCTGATTGGAGTTGTCAGCAGTGTGCTGGGCAATCAGCATCTTGCTTGTTTATACTGCTTTCTCCTGGGCAAGAATGTCCCCTAAGACATGAGGCAATGAGGTTTGCTGAGATAATCAAGTCACGGCCTATATTTGCAGACCCAGTGATGAATGCCTTGCACTTGCTGATTGAATTCTCGCCCGAAGTTGAAGGATTGCCTGGTGTGTTTAATCCAGTCATCATTTCTAGATGGATCCTTGTCTCAGGTCCTTCACTGAGCCGGGGCTGACGGTGGTGGGAGCACATCAAGTGGGAGAGCTTGGCTGGGAAGAGGTGTCTCTGAACTTGGGGAGGAGCCCCTGCCCACAGGACCGAGAGTGACAGCTCCCAGGACTGTGTGTGCTCAAGTGTGTGCGCGCGTGCATGTATGGGTGTGGGGCCACTACATCAAGTTGAAGTCCGAATACAGGTGGTCCCTGTGCTCTCTACAGGCTAGTGGAAATATGGATAATTCTAGGTACACAGTGGAAAGCACAAGCGAGTGGAGAATGACTGGACACGAACCCTCTGCAACCAGCCCGATGGCCCGGCGTCAGCAGGACTGATGAGGATGAAGGGCAGTGGGCGTTTGACCACCGGGCCCAAAAAAGTGCCCAGCCCAACCCTTGCATGCGGGTCCGCATCTAGGAGGGAGTAGCGGTGGGGACATGGCAGCGTGAGGGGCTGCAGCGCAGGGGCGAGAGGAAGGGCCCATGTCAGGGTCAGCCCCACTGCCCATGTGGTGGGTTTGAGACCCTCAGAGCGAGCGAGTGGCCACGTGGCTGGGGGAGGAGCCGGGGGGACTGGGGATGCTCTGCGTCCAGCTGGCCCACAGTTACAGCCCTTCTTTCTTCCATGTGGATGGACAGCTTCAGGCGGCCGCTGTTCTCCTGGTGGTAGCCACCCAGCTTTTCTCTGCTGCTTCCTCCGTGACCTGCACTCTGCTGGCCGCGGGCCCTGGAGCACGCACGAGCACTGTTCTGCTCCGCGTCTCATCGTCGCGGCGTAAGAATGCTGTCCCTAGTGTGCGGAGTGTTACTTCCAAGCCCCTCCTGCACTCTGTTCTTTCAGATCTCCTTAGGTCAGGAGCTGGCAAGCTGTCCCCTAAAGAGCCAGGGAATAGATACCTTGGGCCTGTGGCCACCAGCAAACTGGGATATTATGTGGATGATTCCATGACCACCTCAGATGCAACCATTTAAAACCGTGGACACCGTCCTTAGCTCTCTGGCCTCAGGACACCCACAGCAGCTGGAGCAGGGCACAGGCTCTGATTTGCCAGCCCGGCTGGGTTCATCCCCTTCTGGGCCTTTCCTCCGCCTGCCTTCCCCTCTTCCTGCCTCCTTGTGGAGCTTCCTCATTGGCAGATCTTTCCTCTCCAACCAGCCCTTTTGATGGATGCCACTATTTGTATTAAAAGTGACTTTCTCCATGTTACATGGGCAATGATTCCCTGCTGCATTGGGGGCTATAAGAACGTGGGTTTGGGGCTGAGGCTGATTGGGATCTAAAGTCACACCCGTTGGTCCGCATCAGGCAGCATGGTTACTGACTGCTCTGTTTTTTCTTTGGTGAAAAAGCAAAATGCTTCCTGTACCTAGTGGACCACCTGGGCCGTGAGCAGCTGTTCTTTGGTCCTGGTTCTCTTTCCCTCTGTCGCTGCTCCCCCTCAGTCTCTCTGGCAGACTGAGGTGCCAGAGGTCAGCAGGCCGCAGGCTCAGACCTTTGCCCCTTGGCCTCTCCCGATGAGACCAGTCCAGCCTGTAGATGCCAGGCTCCTGCACTCCGGCCTCTATCCCAGTCCTGTCTGTCTGCTGTGTGCTGCCTCTGTTGGGGTGTCTGCGGTCATCTCACGTTGAGTATGTCCCCTCACACCTGCTCCTCGGTAGTCTTTCTCCATAAAGGGCAGTTCCAGTGACACAGCCAAAACCCTTAGGGTTAATTTAACTCTTCCTTTTTTCTCAAATCTCCTCTGAATCCGTTGACAAGTCCCATCAGCTCCTTCCCTCTGCTGCCCCTCTGGTTCAGTAACCTCCCGCCTCCCCTGTTTGCTCTGTCTTCGCTTCCTTGCAGTGGGTCCCTTAGCAGTGTAGTGGAATAGCCTTTCAGAAGACCTGGGTCAGCCCACATCAGCAGCTCCCCTTGCAGGCAGAGACTCACAGAGACTTACCCTTTGTGATCTGACCTGGCCTCTGGGGCCTCCCTTCCAGTGCCCCCACCCTGTCTGCCCAGGCAGACACGAGCTTTCGGTCCCCCACCCCATGCGTTTGCTCCTGTCATCCCCTTTGCCCCGATGCTCTTCTCCAGGGTGGCATTCCCTCATTTCCTTCAGCTCTGCTCACAGGTCACCTTCTCAGGAAGGTGGCCTTCGTGAGCACTGTGTATAGACCCCCCCACACCTCCTTTGCTGCAGCCCCAGCTCTGTTACTCTGAGGCATGTCTGTAATTGGCACACCAGAGACGCACATGCTTTCTGGTGGGCATGTTCACTGCTAGACACTTGGTCTCTAATCATTGTTTGCAAAATAGAAGAACAGTTTCCATACATACTGGAATAGTGTGTACAGTCCTCCTTGAGCTCGTCCAGTCCTTCAGGCTTTCCTCTGCCAATTGATGGCATGCACTGCCCCATCCTCTGTGGCATCTGGGGCCCCTCTCTGTGCTGGGTCACCCACTCTGGGTTCCTGTATAGGGATGGTGGGCATCACACCGACTCCGTCCAGCCTACAGGAGACCCTCAGAACTCCAGGTTACCCACTCTGGATTCCTGTACCAGGGATGGTGGGCATGCCACTGACTCTGTCCAGCCTACAGCAGACCCTTAGAATTCCAGGTCATTCTTAGTCCTTTTGAACATGTCTCCAAAGTAACTGCTATTGACCCCCTGGAGACACCTCTCCTTATTTGGGCGTTCCTGGGGTGCAGAGTTCAGCAGGACCCCCTGGAAGACTTGTGTGCTTGACATAAGGCTAGAGGGGTTTCACAGTGCCGAAGGCAAGATACGTGGGTACAGCTTGGGCGCTGGACAGATCAGTTACCATCACTGTTGGGTTTTTTCCTGGTCTTTTCCTTTTTTGCTTATTTGGATGGAGTGACGCTGGGGTGGTTTAGTGTTAATGACATTTGGTTTCCACTCACTTGATTGTGTCTGCCTCAAGTGTGCAGTATGTGACATTAACCTTTTAGTTTCTAGATGAACACCTGGATGATTAAAAAGGGGTAAAAGTAATATGTGCTCGTGAAAAAGATTTCAAGCAGACTAGAAAGTATAAAGTGAAAAGGTGAAATTCCCCTGTTCCAGAACTGAGCTGACAACTGTCCCGTCTATTATGCATCTTTCCATATTACTATTTCTTAACATGTGCATTTAGATATTAGAAGCATCGATTTGTCAAAAAACCTGTTGTCATCATGGGAAGAAGTTATAGATATTGCCAATCAGCTCAAGCACCTGGAAGTCCTTAATCTCAGGTATGAACTGGTGGTCACCTAACCGCACATGATACGAAGTCCTGATCTCTCTTGCTCCCTCACAGCATCTCTGAGGGAGTGAGGCGGGGAGGACAGCCCAGTTGAATTTATCTAAGTTTAACGTATTCTTTAATATTCTTTGATTCTAGTTTTTTAAATAGTCACATGAGGTGATTCATTAACAGGGAATGTGCTTTACTTTTGATTAGTCAGAACATTGGGTTACCATGTCGAACTGGAAGGTCTTCATGTTTTTTTACAAACCTGACCCCAGAAGATGGGCCATCTGGGGACCTTGATATTTAACTGGGGAGAACGAGATGTAATTAAAAGTACTTGTTCATTCTGAACCCTCTAGCCTTTAATTGCTTTAGGAATGAGTTATTTCAGTGGAGGTACTGTTTAATTCATTTCTGATAAGGGCTTTTCACTGAGCTCTGTATTTTACTAATGTTTGCCAAGCCTCCTTGAGTATCTGATTAGTTTTAATCTCAGGAGCTAACTTTCCAAGGGCTCAGCCAGGCTCCCCCTTTCACATCTGAGCCAGCCTCACACATACAGGTATTGTTCCTGACTCAGGCAGGTTCAGCAGAGCAGATACAGAGGCCTAAATTAATTATTCTTCCAAACAGAGCAAAGAGTATATTTTGACCCATGTATCACCTCCTCTAGAAATAAAGGTTAATGTGCTTTATTTAATGGTATTTTCTTTCAAAATGACAAGATATGGGGTACCTTCTGAAAAAAGATGTGGGGTAACTTCTGAGATTAGGATCTTGAGAGGGAACTTAAAGGGCGGCAATTTATTTCATCCATACTGACAGCAGGCTCTGTTCAGAAGCAAAATGCTAGCCACAGTCCAGCATATCTGTAAGACTCTTGAGAGCAGGACTGAATTTTACACCACCCAGAACAGCAGCTGACCTTGCAGCTCGATGCCTGAGCCTCATGTTTTGGATAATCTGCAGCCTCACCCGGCAGCCTAGCCCTGTGAACACACCTTTTCATGTCAGATACCAGTGAATTGTATATTGTAACTATTAAAAATTAGGTAGTCTTGACACATCTTGTTTTTAATATAATTGCATTTTAAGGTTGAAACAAACCAGACCCCTCCTGTTAAATCCCAAACTGTTGCCTTCAGTGACCATCTCAGCTGGCCCTCCTTTGTCACAGTAATAAGTTCATCATGTCTTTTTTCTACACAGTGAAAATAAACTAACATTTCCCTTGAGCTCACCATCTCCAACCGGAACATTTTCTACACTGAAGGTTTTGGTCCTTAACCGGACAGGAATAACATGGGCAGAGGTAATTATGTATCTTTGGTTTTGTTGTTGAGTTGCTCAGCTGTGTCTCACTCTTTGCTTTTTACCCAGTAATAAGTAGTTTTAAATTCTTGGTTAAATGAGGAAGTGAAGCCCAGTGGTGGCTTCATTTTAATCATCCTGTTATCCAGATAATAAGGTTCTTTTAAACAGCCTAATGGAAAGGGGTTACAAAATCCTCGTAGTTAGTAGAATTTTTTCTCTGAATCTGCCCTCTCTTTCTTGGCTCTTCTGATTAGTTCTGGTGTCTCCTGAGCAGTCTGCACCAAGTGCTTGCCAAGCTTTGAAAAGCTTTTTAGCCGCCCGAATTTCCCCATGAGTGTTCTTAGGGCTGAGGCCGAGCCGCAGGAAGGTTCTCATACCCGTTTCTTGTTTGGGGTTCAGCTCCTGGAAGCCACTGCTCAGGTACACAGCTAGGTTTGAAAGCAGACTCGTGAGTCCTGGGCCCGGCAGCCTCTGGAATCTAGGTCTGATACTACTCGGCTCGGTCAGAGGTTGACTGACTCCACATGCCCAGAACACTGCGATTTCAAACCGAGTGCGGTTGAGTGCACCCCAGCCAAGGTGTGCATCTGGGAAGTCCCGCCAGGGGGCCTCTTGAGAGACAAGTGGCCTTGCCCTTGGGCCGTCCGTGTCTCCACCACCCGCCTTCTTCCTCAAGAGCTTCTCCATGCAGAACAGGAAGGAAAGGCACAGTGAAAGTGGCAGTCAGCGTCCAGTGAGAAAATGTAAAAATAGTTACGGAGAAAGTTTGTTCTATTAGCACATTCTCTATAAACCCAGATTGGCATCGAGACGTGAGGAAAGGTGTTTAGCATCAGTTCCTTCTGTTGGTTACGTGAACTGTGTCCAATAATGAGAGTGTGCTAAGTCACCATCTCTGGTTCCGCTTTGCATAGGTCAGGATATGTGTGGATGATAGGCAGATGCCTACCCTGATGGGTTCCGGGTGCCCAAAATGTGTGCTCCCATGTTACTGAAGCTCGGTCCCTTAACACCATAGTTTTATCAGCTGTCCACCAGCATTCCTGGCCTGAGACACAAGCTGTAACAAAATTTCTAAAGGCATTTATTTCTAAAACAGGAGCCAAACTGAATTCATATGGAATTTCTAGTAATAAACACACAGGGGAATGACTGAGGCCTCTTCACCCTGACTTGAGTTTCCCCCCAGGTTCTTTGCTGTGCCTCTGGCTGGCCTGTCCTTGAGAAACTGTACCTTGAGTCTAACAATATCGTCATTTCGGAAAGGTAACCAAGGTTTACATCAATGTGTCTGTCACCATTTAGTCATTCTTTTTTTTTTTCAGTTCAAAACATTTATATTTATTGAAATACTAGTTTTTCCAAACATTAGGGGTAAAGAGATGTAATCACATTCTCTTGAGAAGTAGCTGTATATCATTTAGTCATTCTGAATAAATAAATGCTCCTAATTACACCTAATTTTTAGAAGGATTTTCAAATAAGAAAAACACCTACTATTCATTGCCCCTCCAAATTAGAATGTCAACTCAAACTTCACTAAGAGGTTCTAATTTAGGAAATCCCATCAGAAAGACATCCTGGAATGTGAAGTCAAGTGGGCCTTAGGAAGCATCACTACAAACAAAGGTAGTGGGGTGATGGAATTCCAGTTGAGCTATTTCAAATCCTAAAAGATGATGCTGTGAGAGTGCTGCACTTAATATTCCACCAAATTTGGAAAACTCAGCAGTGGCCACAGGACTGGAAAGGGTCAGTTTTCATTCCAATCCCAAAGAAAGGCAATGCCTAAGAATGCTCAAACTACTGCACAATTGCACTCATCTCACACGCTAGTAAAGTAATGCTCAAAATTCTCCAAGCCAGTTTTCAAGCAATACGTGAACCGTGAACTTCCAGGTATTCAAGCTGGTTTTAGAAAAGGCAGAGGAACCAGAGATCAAATTGCCAACATCCGATGGATCATCAAAAAAACAAGAGAGTTCCAGAAAAACATCTATTTCTGCTTGATTGACTATGCCAAAGCCTTTGACTGTATGGATCACAATAAACTGTGGAAAATTCTGAAAGAGATGGGCATACCAGACCACCTGACCTGCCTCTTGAAAAACCTGTATGTGGGTCAGGAAGCAACAGTTAGAACTGGACATGGAACAACAGACTGGTTCCAAATAGGAAAAGGAGTACGTCAAGGCTGTATATTGTCACCCTGCTTATTTAACTTGTATGCAGAGTACATCATGAGAAGCGCTGGGCTGGAAGAAGCACAAGCTGGAATCAAGATTGCTGGGAGAAATATCAATAACCTCAGATATGCAGATGACACCACTCTTATGGCAGAAATGAAGAACTAAAGAGCCTCTTGCTGAAAGTGAAAGAGGAGAGTGAAAAAGTTGGTTTAAGGCTCAACATTCAGAAAACTAAGATCATGGCATCCAGTCCCATCACTTCATGGCAGATAGATGGGGAGACAGTAGAAACAGTGGCTGACTTTATTTTTCTGGGCTCCAAAATGACTGCAGATGGTGATTGCAGCCATGAAATTAAAAGACACTTACTCCTAGGAAGGAAAGTTATGACCACCCTGGATAGCATATTGAATAGCAGAGACATTACTTTGCCAGCAAAGGTCCATCTAGTCAAGGCTGTGGTTTTTCCAGTGGTCATGTATGGATGTGAGAGTTGGACTATAAAGAATGCTGAGCACTGAAGAATTGATGCTTTTGAATTGTGGTGTTGGATAAGACTCTTGAGAGTCCCTTGGACTGCAAGGAGATCCAGTCCATCCGAAAGGAGATCAGTCCTGGGTGTTCATTGGAAGGACTGATGTTGAAGCTGAAACTCCAATACTTTGGCTACTTATGCGAAGAGTTGACTCATTGGAAAATACTCGATGCTGGGAAGGATTGAGGGCAGGAGGAGAAGGGGACAACAGAGGATGAGATGGCTGGATGGCATCATCGACTCGAGGGCCATGAGTTTGGGTGGCTCCGGGAGTTGGTGATGGACAGGGAGGCCTGGTGTGCTGCGATTCATGGGGTCGTAAAGAGTCGGACATGAACTGAACTGAACTGATCAGAGTAAAAGTTTTAAGTTAAATATTTTTAAGCTTTGAATTGCATTAGTTTTACATAAACATTTGTAATTTCTAAGTGGAAGTTCTGTAGGATGACCTGTAAGGATTAAATAATGGATTTTAAATTAGCATTATCTGTTCAAAGTCAGTGTACTAATGTGCAGCCCTCCACACCCCCAGTTTTGCATCCACAGATCCAACCAACCACAGATCGAAGATACTCAGGAAAAAAAAAAATCCATAAATTTCCTTAAAAGCCACAATTGAATTTGCTGTGCATTGGAACCGTCTACATTGTATTACTGTTTTAGGTACACCTAATACAATGTCCAGTTGTACGTTTAAGTACAGGTGATCTACAGTATATGGACGATGTATGTAGGTCATATGCAAAGACTATGCCATTTCTTAAGGGACTTAGCATCCTCAGGTTATGGTGTCCTTCGCGGACCTGCAACTGACTCCCCAGGGATACCCAGGGGTGACCTTGTATGTAGAAAGAGCTTGTTCTCTTATGTCAGTTAAGTAGGTTGTCGCCTAATCCTCCTCTCTTGTTCATATCATTAGTGTGTAAAATAAATGTGGACAAGTTTATAGCAAATTCTCCAAGGAGTAAAATGAATAAAATCACTGTTCAGAATGATTCTATTTATTTATTATATAGGCAAATATGTTTTTTTAAAAAAACTTTTAGTTTTGGATTCACGTACATTTATAAGAAATAGTAGCCAGAGATCACCTGTACCCACTGCCCAGTTTCCGCCACTGGTAACATCTTGCAGAGCTGTGGTCAGTATCACAGCCAGGACACTGGCCTGGTTAAGATAAGAACATTCCCATCACCACCAGGATCCTTTATGGTGCCTTTTATAGTCATATCATACACTTGCCTCCCACCCCACCCCCACACCCCAGATGTCTCCTCAACACCAGAGGCAGGTATTTTAAGGCTGTATCTTTGAAAACAAATCGGTGTGAAAAACTTTATCTTCCATACAGGCCAACTGATGTTCTACAGACAGTGAAGTTATTAGACCTTTCTTCTAACCAATTAATTGATGAAAACCAGCTGTTTCTAATAGCATATCTGCCCAGGTAACCTGCTCCTAAAATGCCTATTTACAATAGAATTTAGTAGATTTTTAGTGCATGGATCCTATGCTGTATATACTTTCTCAGTAGAAACATGATAGTGATGATGGAAATCCCAAATTCAGTTACTTCCCTTTGGGAAATTTTTATTTGAATTCAAGAATTGACTTGCAAACCACGTGCAATGTAGTCTATGCCTATACTGTTATAGATACTTGAAGGATGAATATTTTGGCCCTGATGCTAATATCAAAAGTTTTCATTCAGGAAGCTTGGGAAGTCCATGTCTCCTCTCTGAGACCCGTTTAGCACCTAGCACAGCAGGGGCACCAGGCATTGTTTTCATGACTCAGAAGCCATCAGAATGTAGCAAAGCAAGTCTGCTTTGCGTGCCCTACATTGGACTTTACGGTTCCTAAGCATTTCACGCAGGGTGAAAACCTAGGGTGTAGGAAAAAACATACAGATCTAGTCTGCTTGGATAGCACACAGCATTTTATATCGTTGTGTGTAAACAAATTGAATGTTTTTTACATTTCAGATTAGAACAACTAATCCTCTCTGACATTGGAATTTCTTCTATACATTTTCCGGACGCTGGAATTGGTACCTAAGATTTTTCAGTCACCCCTCCGCCGGCTCCCCCACACTTGCGCTTTCTCTCCCTTCTGCTGTGTAACTTAATTCTCTTTCTTCTAGGGTGCAAAACCTCCATGTTCGCTTCCTTGCAGTACCTTGTGCTAAACGACAATCAGATAGCGCAGGTAAGGGGGTCTTCAGAACCTGTGCGCTACCTTATGACTTATTTCCCCTCTCAGGGTGCTGTTTGCAGGCTCCTGCTCTTAAGGAATGTGTTAAGTTGAATGAGAAACACTTCCTCAGAGTGAAACTCCTCATATGAGCCAGAAACATTAAGAAATTAGGTCCTCACTTAAGCAGCCCATACGTCAGTTTCCACGGCACACTTGTCAAGTACCTGGTCTTCCTGGTGGGTGCTCGCTGTGTGGTCAAATTCCTTGTCTCCGATGGAACTGGGGGCTGGCATTTCTGCTACTGGTTCAAACAATCTGTTGAAAAGTTAGCCTGAAACATGTTTATGTGTTTTGGATTTCAGTGGTCCTTTATGAACGAGCTGGATAAGTTGCAGAGTCTGCATGCGCTGTCCTGCACGAGAAACCCCCTGACTGAAGGCAGCAAAGATGCCCAGACCACACGGCAGTTCATCATCGCCAGGATCGGTCAGCTGAGGACCCTGAACAAGTGTGCGGTGAGCGCCAGTGCCCTGGGAGGTGTTTCTTAAACTGGAAACGAAATGGTCCAGTGTAAGCAGTCGGAGCTGAGGATCGTCAAGGCAGTCAGATGTCGTTTCCTTCAAATGGTATTGCCCGTGTGGGCTTGAGTCACGGCAGTTCTTCCCGGCCTAGCAGGTGGGGTGACACGCGGATGCCTGCAGGGGACCCACTGTTCAGCCGCCCCAGTCCAATTTATTGTCACTTGAGTAGGGCTAGGGGGTGAAATACTAGGTACTCACTCAGTCAGCTACTCCAGCCCAGCAACCTCATGCTGCGCCGCTGGGCCTCAGGCAGGCACCGTCCAGAAATTGGTTCGTGGGCAGGTACACTCATGAAGAAAAGGATAAAACTGAAATCCATTGTTCTTTTCGAATAAACTCGTGGACCTGTGAATGTTAAAAAGGAAAGGTAGAAATTTGTCTCGTTGCCTCAGTTTGATTAGTCTCTCCGGGAAGGCAGTGGAGGACAGGGTGCCAGACACACATATTAGAAAAATGCTTTACTAGATTTGCTTTGTTCTCACCTCCCTGTAGATTGAACCAGAGGAGAGGCGTGGGGCTGAGCTTGATTACCGAAAAGCATTTGGAAATGAATGGAAAAAGGCCGGTGGACATCAGGATCCAGAGAAAAACAGGCCAAACGAGGAATTCCTCGCAGCCCATCCTAGATACCAGTCACTCTGCCTCAGTACATACTGTGTGCCAGGGCCTCACCCGGGGTTGGGGGAGTCCCCACCGGGGCAGGGTTTCCCGTGGGTGTTAGAGGAGGTCTTCGGTGTTGTTGCTTTTTTCTGTTGGGCATCTAAATGGACAAGAGGGGCTCCTGCAGCTCGCGGGGAGCAGATAATCAAACAGTTGTCTTTAGAGAAGGTACACCTGCAGCACCTCAGCGAGGGGAGAAGGGGAGAGCAGCTCTTCACCAGAAGCTCGTCTCTTCATGTACTCACCCAGCTCTCAGTTTCAGGACGTGGGTACCACTTCCTCCTTTTAGAAAGGGCAGGAAGGACTCCAGGTCATCCCAACCCTGGCTCTACCCTGGGGAATGTTTTTAATGAAGAGCATTTAACGTGGAACCTAGGCACTGGTATTCTTTTAAGCTCTGTGGGTGATTTTAACGTTCGTGAGAGCTGCACAGTCTTCCTGAGCGCTTGCCCATCCTGGCACCTAGTGGAAAAGGCGCTTCCTGACCTGCTCCAGCCTGGCTCCCTGGACGCTGATGCTCTGACTCCGGGGCTCCTTGTCCCTGATGTGCTTGCCACTTTGTTTTGACTTCATTTTTATTCCAAATTTCACTTTTATGCAATGTTCTCTTTTATATATTTCCTAATATGAGCTCACTGCATAAACGCTTCAGGCTGAAACATCTTTGAGGAAGAAAAGCTGCCTGTGGGAATTGCTTTCAGATTACTCCATTAGCTGGCCCCATTTCCTGGCCACTTGAGGTGAATTCTAAATCACTCGGGGGCAGGGAGGGGAAGGATCTAAAGCTACGCTGCAGGTACGGCTCAGGTCTCACAGAAGACAAAGCAGACCCTGACAGGGCGTTTATAGACTGCGGTGGTCTGGCCAAAGGTGGGCTGCAGCCCCTCCTCCTCCTTTCTGCCTTGCGCAGAGGCTGCTTTTCTTGGCGGTGTCCCTGGCTTCCAGTGGTGGTTCTGAGCACCCAAGCCAGCACTGCGCATACTGGTTGAAACCTGGGGACAGTGTCCACAAGTGGAGTTTTTCTCAGGACCCAGGGAACTGTGACCAAAGGTGAAATTTTGCATCTTAAGTATCTGCAGGCACAGCCTCATCTCACCCGTCTATCGGGACGGTGTCTCCAGGATCAGTGATGTGACACGCAGATGACAGGAGGGTTCCAGGCTTGGAAGCAGTTGCCATCTGTCCTTCCCTCCAAAAAATACACTAACCAAGTAACCAAATAAAAGGAGGCAGATCCCAGGTTCACATCCCAGCCGCAGCTGGGTTCATCCTGGGAAAAGAAAAGGCTAGGTTGACGCTCACCTATACACTGAGGGGGCCCCTCCCCCTTCAGTGGCCTTTTGGTTTATCATCCTTCTTCTTTTTCTATTTCTTAAACAGAATATGGTGCACCTGAAGATGGGGAACTGAAAACACAACAACCATTTTTGCTCAAAAACCAGCTACTAAGTAAGAACCCCACATTCAAAGACTGCTTATTTATATTTGAGTCCTAAGATGCTAAAACAGATGGTGATGAGACTCTGCGACCCCATGGATCATACAGTCCATGGTTCCCTGGCCAGAGTGCTGGAGTGGGGAGCGGGTCCCTTCTCCAGGGGATCTTCCCAACCCAGGGATGGAACACAGGTCTCCTGCATAGCAGGTGGATTCTTTACCAGCTGAGCCACCAAGGAAGCCCTGATGATGACCTAATAAGGACTGTTTGTTTCTCTTAACTGAATACCTAGACATGCACTTTAATTTTTAAAGAAATGATCTCAAACATACGTAAATTCTAATGCTGACCATGTTCGCAATCCCCATGCTTTAAACTTATTTAACAGTGTTACAAATGTGGGAAGTACCTGAATAGTGAGTTGAATTGTGATTTGGAAATTCATGAACTTAAAAACGTAGGTAACTGTCAGGAAAGAAGTACTTAAGGGAAAAGGGAAAGCAGTTGAATGTCAGTCCAGGTATTTTTGTTGCTGTAATTCAGTGAAGTAGTAATAGAAGGAATTTTAAACATCAGTAAGTCCTGTTCCTTTAGTGGGATTTGAGCTGCATTCTTTGGTCACTGCTGTTAATGTGTGTAAGATTTAACCCTTCCTCCAGCAGGGCTCAATTAATGTCAGTTAAATCTTTTTGCTTTCAAGCACTGAAGATAAAATATCCCAATCAAGTTGATCAGAAAGTCATAGAGAAACAACTGCCGGGTAAGAATGAATGTCTCTTTCCCCTCTTTCTGCTTTTGCATCGCTGGCCCTCCCATGAGGCAGCTGGAAGTTCATTCAAAGTGTGGGATTTTACAGCTTATACGTGTTCCCTAGTCTTCTACATTGTAAAATGGAATTGATCCTGCTAAAACTACTCCTTCCCGAAAGTTCAAGTCTCCTGTGACTTCTTGGCTTGTCTAGAAAACAGTTTTGTTAGAATCAGGAGCCCATGTGTGTGGTTACTCCTTTACCCAGAGGCAGGGGCCTAAGGGCTGGCCCTCCAGGGGCCTCCCAGGCCCTCTGCTTGCTGGCTCTCACAGGACTGCTCTGGGCAGAGAAACAGTGGCATTGGCGTGAGTGCTTACTGCTCCTTACCGGTCAGGAGCCCCTGCAGAGACAGCACATGGACACTGTTTAATGCACACATTTGAAATAGTTTTCTGTCAGTAGATCAGTGTAACTTACCTTTCACTCAAAAGAGAAATATAGTCTGAATCTTAAGATTAAACTTGATTCACAGTTAAATACTAAAATATAAACGGCTTAAATTTAGCGGTGAGGATTTGAAGAAATATTGTAAATGACTCTAGTGAAATATCTATTTGCCTGTCAGTGCACTGAATTCACATTGATTTTTTAATTCATTTTTATCAAATAAAACAAGGTTTTCCTGGTACTGCTTATGGAGGGCTTTTGTTGTGCCCAAAGAAGTACCGTTATGATTGAAAACCATCGTCTAACAGCCACTTACCAGTATCGCTCCATTTTTCCTTACTAGCAACCCAGTTTCTATTCCTGTGACATGTAATTTAGCTACTGTTGCATAATGCTGAATTAAAATTAGTGGTTCCCCTGTTTTCAAACCTAAATACTGCCAGTAAGGACCCTAATGGGGACAGACAAGGGAAGGAATACCGGAACTTTTTGTTAATTGATTTTGGACTTTTGCATTTTTCCTTCTCCTTTTACATGAAGTCGACTTGCAGGAATGCTCTTATTAGGTCTTTGTTTATCTAATTGGGCCGTCCTTTCCCTTGGAACACTCACGGTGTTCATGGGCTGAGCTTTATTCACCTTTTAACAGATTAGACTAATAGACTAATTATATAGAGAAATTATATGTAATAATTGTGCTATAAGCTATTTAAATTTGAGTTGTATATTCTCTAAACTCAGCAAAGGGAATTATTAACCCACCACCAACCACCCTCTGAACAAGCAAAGCCAGTCCACTTAAACCCTTTGAAAGGACAAGATTATCACGTATTCAAAAATCAAAGAGCAAACTATGCTGATCGACATTGTGAATGTCCATTTAGTGTCTGTATTCAGTACATAAATAAGAAAAGGCAAGTTTTTATTCTAAAATAAAGATAACATTTATTATCACAAGTTGCATAAAGACACAGCTTTTACAAAAATGTTGGATAGAAAAATATTTTTCTGAATACATGTGATATCTGTAGGAACACCACACTCTTGTTGTACCTCCAGCTAAAGCGTCAGAAAAACTATTTCTCATAATCAAAATATCCAATATTTACCACAGCCCATCTTTGGAAAGAAGTTCATAGTGTTTTCTGAACAAACCAAAGCATTTCCTCATGCAGTTGTATCCCTGGGCCCAGCGGTCCCCTGTGTGTGTGGCACACATCACACGCTCCGGTCACAGACTGGGGGCACTGGCGAGGGGGGCTGGTGGCTTGTTAGTCTACACACCTCACTTCACAGAGGGGGAGACTAAGGCCAGGGAGATTGATCCAAGTCCCCACTGAGCCCACACCTGACGCCAGCATCCTTTAAGTAAGTAATCACAGGTTTAAAAAGTTAATGATTTCAGTGACATTTATTTCTGTGCTGAGAATGATTTCTGGTTTATTCACAATAAGGAGGAAATACTAAACGCCACGGACATGGTATGAAAAGTCATCATCAAAGGGCACTTAGGTCTGACATCAGCTCCGTTTGCCCACAGCCTCCGTGACTGGGGTAGCTGAGAGCACGGACGGCGGTGACGGCTGTCATTACCGGTGTGGTCTCGGCCCGTGAGCGCGTCACCTCGGAGAACTGACGGTTCTTCCTTGCCTTGACAGAATCCATGACAGTTCAAAAGGTGAAAGGCTTGCTGTCACGTCTTCTCAAAGTTCCTGTGTCAGAACTTCTGTTGTCCTACGAAAGTCCCAAAGTAAGTTGCCCAGAAGAAAAACGCAAAGTCAAGCTGAGTCCCCACAGTATGACACGCTTAAGCTAAGTCTTCACGTAACGTGGTTTGATTCCGGACAGAAACCATCTATCTTGTTGGGGGGTGTGTGGGTATATATGTTTTGTCACATCTGTCTTAATCACCCCCACCTCTTTAATTTTAGATGCCGGGCAGAGAGATTGAACTAGAAAACGACCTGCAGTCCTTACAGTTCTATTCTGTGGAGAATGGAGACTGTCTATTAGTGCGATGGTAATAGCCAACTAATAAAATTCAGAGGTTTGATGATGTATGACTGGGTTTCACTGAATATAAATGACTTATTGGGACAATTCTTTCCAAAAAAAAAGAGGTTTACAACTTGCTGTAAGTATAGAATAGCTGTATTTTTCATAGGGAAGAAAACATTTCTAGGCATGTATATAACACTAATAATAAAGGCTTTGCACCTACTAATGATTTTCAGATTTTATTTCATAGTTCATGACTACACTTCATTATGGAAGATATAAGTACTAAATAGAACCTAGTCTAAAAATCTGAGATTAGTTAATGATGTATTCATAAGATCAGTATTAATGGAATCCTCTATTCATACTATTGGTTTAAAAGATTAAAGGAGATTTTCCCAAGTCATTTTAGTAAACTGAAGAAAGCATATCCCTTATGTGTAATATATATGCTACGATCTCTCTTCTTAGTTGCACTGTTTTTAGAGTACTCAGAAAAATCATGTGCTTTCCCTACAGTCACACCCTAAACTGAGCATACATTCTAAGGAAGATTACCTAATATAAGTGAATTTCAGTCAGAGCTGGTAAACATTTTACAATGGAAGAAAGCATTAATTCTTTCAGTTTCATCTATTTAGAAATGTCCTTTCCTACGGCATTAAAACCCTGAGAGGTATGATTTTACTTAATATTCAAAAAACTTTAGCATTAAAAAAGGTATTAATATAGCTGTGATCTTCAGGATTTATGTTAAATGGCAAAAGAATACTTAGAATCTAGTCTACTTAATAAATGAATTTAAAACCAAGGTCCAGAACTGAAAATTACAGTGGTTCCTTTTCAGGTTGCCCACTTCATTCAGAGATTTACAAAATCTGACCTGATTTCCAGAAACCCCCACTTTGGTGTGAGTGACCACAGGTCACATAGCATGAGTTCTTTTTGGCCTGTAATTATCCTACTTAGCTATCCAGAGCTAGTCTGCCTTCCAGGCTGAAATTTAGACTAGAATACTCAAGATTTCTGAACTAGGCCAAGTTTTAACCAAAATGATGCAATAGGATGCAGGAATATTATTTTTACAAACAGTCTGGTATTTTTCAAGCCATCTTCCAATATATAAGTAAGTTTTTTTTGCACTACAGTTATCTGTTGCTTTTTAAGAAGGAAATTTGTACAGATGTTAATACCACACTGGTGAGACGTGAGAGTGCCAGCTGAGAATTATCCTGAAAGACCATATAAATCTGCGGCCAAACCCACCCTGACCTTTAACGCAGCAGACCGCCCTCCTCATCCTCTGGCTTCGCACCGACAGGGGTCACCACAAAGCTCCTTTAGTCCCCACAGCTGCGTCAGCTCCTGCGGAGAATGCTGCGGGGAAGACAGCATTCCTGGTTCACAGGTCTTCTCACAAAGCCACAGGCTGTCCTGTCGAAACACAGAATGCAGGCTGAGCCCCTGCTGCAGACGGAGCGGGTGTTCACAGGAGCTTCCAGAGCCCGGTGAGGTGGAGGTCACGTCAAGGACGAGCACGCGTGTGAAAGCACTGTTCGTGGGGCACAGGGAGAGCACACGGCCGCGGCCCTGAGACTCTGGAACAAAGAAGCAGCGTGGGGACCACAAATGCAGAGTTTCGCGTTTGGAGGAAAGCTGGCCAAAGAGCACTGAACAACAGCAAGTGTCCTGGAGACCCGGTTACGGTATGTGGGGGAGAGGACCAGTGCTTCCTAGGTATTACCCAGTTTCGTTCTCACAGTAACCTGTGAGCTAAGGATTGTTTCCTTGTCATGAGTGAGAAACTAGGTCCAGGTGACAGTGAAGTTCATGCTGGTAGGCTAAGTAGGAAGGGTTAAACGGAGTCTTACCAGACCCCAGAGTCCAGGTTCTCACCCCCAGCCTACTTCCCAGCTCCGTGGACTGGCTTCTGCTTCCAGGAATACCACGGAGTACAGACTCCACTCCATTTCGGAACATAAAAGGCAGGACATAACAATCAGACTCCTTCCCACAGAGAGCTGTGGCCCTGATGGCTGAGCGCCTCCAGGGGCATTAATGGAAATGGGAGGCCTGTCTCTGCCCTGACCCTAGGTGGGTGGGTTGGGGAGGGCCTCCCCTGAGCACCTGGAACCAGAGCCCCCACTAAGGGGGGCATGCTGCTGGGGTCACATCCTGCAGAGCCGTCTCAGGGCCACGGTCTGAAGTCAGCCAACTCCTCTAAGTTTTAAAGCTGCAAAGAATTGAATGAAATGTATAAAAATGTATAAAACACTCCACTCTTTGTGGGTAGGAGAACTTCCACTTAAAACACTTCCTTTTTGGTTTATGAGACCCTGGCCAATGACAGGGAATTGAATCAAGCGCACAACTGTTATAACACTAGAACTTTCCATTCACAGTTTCTGCCCATGGTTGGATAAGAGAAACCTCACTTACCTCTTCCAATCCCTGCAGCCAGCCCTGCTCAGGCTTGCTCACCTGGTATCTTTTAGGTCCTATGGCTGCCATCCAAATGCCCATGCTTACATCTTCACCCTACACATGTCCCAGCAGGTTCAGAAAGTAAAAATTTCAGTGCTGTCTCATCGGTAAAGAGTATCACACCCACTCCCACATGGACACTTTATACTTTTTTGTTTTCTAATTAGTATGAAATGCTGAGCGTGTTTTAACACTGATACACAAAGTAACAGCTACCGGTCATTATTAACAGGAAGAATACACACAGTGAACTGAGACTACACACTAACCAGGCGGCCAGCCCCTCTCTGCATGGGCCTTAGACTTCAGCAGCAACAGTACGAAAAAGACCGTGGATCTAAGACCCAGGCAGAGCTGTTTCATTGACACTGTCACCAGAATCAGCAAAAAAACAGAAAGCATATATTCATAAGAAGGAAGACTAAGCAAGCTGAAGACTAAATCTTTACATTCCTCCAAGGACTATGCCTTTAAATACAGGCTGAAAATATAATTAGTAGGTTCAAAGACGACTTAGGAATAAAATTTATAGCCAGGGTTTAAGGGATAGAAGTGTATCCCTAACCTCTGAGGGCTGCTGATTCCTATACAGAAGGAACACCATACTTTCCCCAAGGGAAGCTGCTTTGCTTTTAGGGCTGAAATACTAGGTTGAGTTAAAAAAGAACTGCTTGATGAGTGTACTTTTAGGTCAGAAGTCCTTAATTACCTGGTAGGTCTTTAATCTCCCTGAGTTGCCAGCCAGCCAGTGGACGATGTCCCTGGAGATAACATACCCCGACCCACACGCAAAAGCGGGGTATGCGGGGCTGGGGTACTCCAGCTCCTGCCACTTCCCGGTCCGGTCAACTGCCCAGTTCAGCCTGAAACTGAGATTCAAAGTGAGCTGGCTCATGTTGTTTGGACACGGGTCCTACCTACTGCTGGTTAAGCCTGAGTCCTTACTTGATGCTACAAAGGAACAAGTGAACAGAAGCAAGGAAAGAGAGGTTATTTTTTTAGTCTTAAGGTATTAAGTATCTAGTGGTGTTTTTTATATAGAAGACTGGTATGTTAAATTCTCTCGTGGAGTTTCTAAGTCATCTTGCATAGATATATTAAAAAAAATAAATGAAAAATAAATCACCACTCCATATTTAGAGACACAGCAAATGGTTTCAGAAATGTATCATACATTTAAGGAACAGTGGCTTCTAATTTCAGTAGTACTTGTAGGGCACGGTGATAAAAGTCACGCTAATTTCCCCCCTTCATTACATTAGCCTGAGGTTTTCCATTTAAAAGAGTTTTTTTCCCCTTTAATTGTACATTAATAAAACATAGTAACTCAGGAGCCTAACAGGGACATTTCCTATCTCAACCACTTTTTTTCTTGACTCCATGTGCTCAGGACATGAAATGAACGTCGATGGGCTAACGATGTTTAACTTACTTTCCCCACCAAAAATTAGGCCCGTCCAGATTCTTAAGGGCGATTCTGTTAAACACAGCTTCCAAGTCTATGTAACAGTCGTCATCCGTCTTTAGCAACAAATCAAAGCTGGTTGTTTCCACAGTCCTGTTGGCGAAGAGAGGGATACGGGGTCAGGGCGCCCCTCCAGTATCAAGAGCATCTGCCTTCGGAGGGGACTGCTGCTGCCAACTCCAGGCCTCAACTCGGGGTTGGCAGAGCGAGTGGCCTAACGGTGGGCGCTGAGCCGACCTGAGACGGTGTCAAGGAAAAGAACGCATGGAGAAAAGATCAGCCTAGATGGAGCATAAGTCAAACAGGTCAGGCCAGCATGTCTGCTCAGCAGCAGAGCTCTGCCCCTTGGATTCCTAACCAGAGGCCCAGGGTGAGGGGAGAGGAGCCCTTCACAGAACACGGGCGTACAAGAGAATGTGTTCTCTGCTGCTCTCCATACTACACTCAGGTGTTTTGTGGTGTTCAAAAAGCTGAGTTAAGACACTGAAATACATTTCCCCTTAGAAAACGATCTTCAGTAATTCAGCTATCACAGATGACTTTCTGGAAGGCACAAGTGATTTTATTTATCTAGACGTTAAAAAGTATATAATGGCAACTACAGACAAAGCTGACTCTTCAATTTCACACTGCCAACCCCTGTACCTCTTTGTTAAAAAACCCAGTCTTGCTAAGTAAGAACCAATAAGACGACAGAAATTTTGAACTAAAGAAATCGGGGGAAAAAGTTTCATTAGGTCACAAAATGGTGAATTTTAACAACAGATCCACAACTGAAAGCATAATCCTATGTTTCTAAAGTTTTATTTTAACAGCAGAAGATACACATACTATTTACTTGCTAATCAGAAGGACACAGGTACTGATGGATCCCCTGGATAAAGATGAATGAATAACAGAGGTGTCATTTACAGTGTGGAGGGGAGAGCGGGGATTGACTAGGGGCAAGCGGGTCTGGACACACAGCCTGTTAACAGGTCACTGCAGTGTCCTGGCAGACATGAAGGCCCAGAAGAGAGTGGCAGACAGACTAAGGTCACAGAGATAGGCAAGCAGAAGAGACAAAACCTGAACTTGTATAGTTGAGAATCAGCTCCCTATAGAAAGCCCCAGAACTCTGCAGTCCTGATCTCCACCACCTGGACCTCCACTACCCCTCCTCACCTCTTTATGTGCTCGCCTTGGTCCCACCAACAGGAGCCCCAGCCTCAAGCTGAAAGAAGGTTCTTACTACAGCTGTCAAACTTAATCCTGGTATTCTGGGCATACCCACACTTCCATCTCATTTATATCTGCCCTCTATCCACAAGAGGACTCCAAAACTATGCTGACTTGCCCCAGCTATGAAACTACATAAATGAACTTAACTGTCTACCCCTCAGGACCAGAAGTTGGTAATGTCCCATGAGCAACAGAGAACAGAAGGGACAGACTTTGGGGCTCATCAAGCAATAAGCTCTCTGATAAAGTTTAAAAAAAAGACAAAAGATTTGAGTATACTTAATGTGTTTGATCTATACAGAGTTTGAAGGTTTTATGTCTGCAGTCAGGGTAGACAGTATCAGAGGCTCAACACAAAGTTATGGGACTCTAGAGTAACTTAGTAATATTAGCAACTACATGTATTCAATTAATAAGTTACTATATATTTATTGTTGGCATTAAAAGGAGTTACAAGGAAGACCCAAGAAATACTGAGGGTCATGGGAAGTAACAATATGGTAGACTCTAAGGGTTGTTGAATTTCATCTTATTAAAGGTTTTGGAATCAGGGCAGGTAATTTTTCAGTGAGTGGAAGACAGAACAGAAATATAATGTGGATGTTCCGCTGAACAGAACTCAGATCAGTAACCGGGGTGTGACTGTAAATGGGAGATATTAGGTGGGTGGGGATGAAAACCACTTTCAAACTCACTGATTTTCACCTAATGTTGGCTCCAGACAAACTATGGAAAAGTAGGAATGACAAAGTGAACCATCTTTTCCCTTGCTTTTGATTAATAGCACTCACATTATGGATCTGCTAAGAGAAACAAGAAGGCAGCATTTCAGAAGATTAGTCCTCACAAAGAACCAGGTTATGACAGATCACACCATAGGTGCTCAGGGCTCTTAGGTTAGTTTGTTTAAAAAATCTCAGTGGTTTGATGCTACTGATAAACTGCTTCTAATCAAAAGAAAAATAAAACAACACGTACCCAACATTTTTATAACATACCATCTATAGAAGTTCAGTAATTTTGCAGGAACGTTTCGATAAGTGTCAACAACATCCACAAACACGATATCATCATAGAGGCTGCTTTCTTCCTTTAGTAAGGCATCCTCCTCATGGAGATTATGTATATGATCGAGAAGTCTTCGAGGGCGAGAATGAAGGGTTTTTAAAAGAGCATCGCCTTCTAAAAAGAGAGAGTTGGAGAAAAGAGCTACTGCAAGCTTAAGACCTAGAGCTTGTAACATTATCACACTTAACACTCCTCCCAAGGCAACCTAACAGAAAACATTTGTTAGGAATTTTGAGGGAGGGCAAGGAGAACTCCCGCACACTGTTGGTGGGAGGATAAACCCAAGGGCTCGCTCTGGGGAGCAATTCGGCAACACCTGGTCAGGCTGAAGGTGCGTGGCTCACTAAGCCCAACTGTAGATACATCCCCAGAGGCTTTATTTAACACGCTCACAAGGGTATTTATGGCAGCACTGTCTGTGACAGAGAAAAATGGGACCAGTCTAAATGCCTACCAATAAATCATGGTGTAGTCACATAACGGGGTACGGCGGTTAAAAAATTACGCTGCACAGCAGCACTGCTCACAACAGCCACGACGGGAACAACCTCGTGTCTACTGCCGGGTGAGTGGGTAAAGAAGACATGGTGCAGAAATGCAGCGGAATACTACTCAGCCACAAAAGGAGTGATAGAGCCATTTGCAGCAACATGGGTGGGCCTAGAGGTTATCATTCCAAGTGAAGAAAGCAAGCAAAGGACAAATTCCACACAGTATCACTTATATGTAGACTCTAGAAAATAGGACCAATGAAATTATTTACAAAACAGAAACATTCACAGACATAGAAAACAGACCTGTGGTTGCCAAGAGGGAAAGGGAGGAGAGAGTGGGACAGACTGGGAGTTTGGGGTTAATTACGAAATACTTTAAACTATATGTTATAGGAGTTACATACATATGTAGTAGGAAGTAGGATAGTAAGACTGGGAAGGATGCACATGAGCTTGAGGACTGGTGTCCTCTCTGAGGGGAGCAGAAGGAGCAGGGGTAGGCAGTCCTAGGGAGGGGCTTCAACTGTATCTGAAACACTTCAATTCTCCCCCCAAAAAAACAAATATGAAAAAATGTAAACATCTGTTAGTTCTAAGCAACAAGGACATGAGTGTTTCTAATAGCACTATTTCTGGATTATCTATGCTATTCCATAATGAAAATGATTACCAACGTGCTTAAAAGACACTTTAATTACCATCTCACAAGCTAGTGAATCATTTGTCACATCTGTGCCCGGACTGTCCTCAAACAAGGCAGCAATTCTTTCACTGGCACGGGATTTTGTCAACTTAGAAAATTAGAAAATCTCTGAAAAATGACAAATGGGTGGCTGACAGTGGGGGAAGGAAACTGAGAAGTAACTCGGTGGTCCACTCCGTAACTGCAGCCAGCAAGACGGGGGGAGCTGAAGACCTGCCTCTGACTCCACCCCTGCCACTGTCTGTGGGACTCGGAACACACTGCATGCTTCTGGGCCTCTGCACTCTCATCTGCAAAGCGGGGAGCTGGACTGTGGTTCTCGGCAACACTTATGGAACACAGATTTCTAAGCCCCAAGCCTAGAGAGCCAGCGGGGCCCAGCAATCTGTTTTCCTAACCTGTGACTTCCTGTAACTTAGATGTAGGTGGACCACAAACCCTTAGGCACAGGCCTAAATGACCTTGGGTCCCTTCTCAATTCTTACTGTAACATCCTGTCACTTTAAAGGTAAGGATAAATATACACAATTTAACACTTGAAGGAAAGCAGAAGTGTTATAAAATCATGGCAATAGGAAAATGGTTGGTAACAAGAGCAGAAATTAAATACAGGCTTTTTCAGTAACAGATTGTACACTTTGGCTTATACTGCATATGTCTGGAAACTAGTATACTATCTGTGTGTTTTAAATCTGACCATCTGTCTAGGTGCTAGCTACAAGAATCATATGGTTTACAGCCTCTCATACTTGAGAGGCATCAAATCCATCTAGCAAGCCTGTTAAAATACAGGTATCTGAGCTCCAATCCTGAAGATTCTTAACTCTCTGGCCTGAGGCAGGGCCTAGCCAGAGATGCTAACGCCCAACAAAATTTGAGAATTTGTGTACCACGTGATTCTGGTAAACAACACACAGATTCTCAGATTAAAAAATATATATATATAGTCAGCTTTTCAGATGTATCCAGTACATGAGAAGTAAAGCGTATTCATTTTAATTCCTTTATTCTATTGAGATATTTCTCTCTTGTCTGAAAGGAATTTTTCTCACCTGAACCTTAATCCTTTAGCCTCAGAGAGAAAATTTAAGGTAAACAGTTGTTCAAGGCACAGCAGCTGCTCCCTGTAGAACAGCTCACTGCCAGAAGTCTCAAGGGCCCCTCAAGCTTTTAAAGTCTCCTGACGGTACTGAGATGACGTAACTGACACAAGAAAGTTAGTTCTAGACATTAAGTCAGATGGTGTGTACAGCTGTACCCGCCCCCAAGTGTGAGCTGTCTTATGAACCTGGCCCCTTGACCTGAGTTTTCCCCAGGTGACCCATTAGCTAGTCTCTGGTGAGCTAAGTTGATACCACCCCTGGCAGAGTGGTCTCATAGTTTTATGAAAAATCTCCGGACTAAGATTAAGGATCCCTAAACTTTACATCTTGATGTTTAATGGCAAGTTTGTGGGCAAAACCTATGTACCTGTTCTGACCTTCCCTTAGGGGTGATGGAAGAATACTGTGAGGGAACACTGTATAAATAAAGATGCTAGAGAAAAAAAAATGTGCCACAGCCCATCCACATCTTCAGACTACATGCAGTGGCCTCAAATAGAGGGTTCGGTCCCATGCTCAGTCCTGCACATTAAAGGAGTCCCCCTGAAGAACTGCCTCTGAGAATGCGGACTCTGCTTTCCTTAGTCACCTCAGGGTGACTTCAGGGGAGCTGGGTCCAAATTCTTTCCTAGGAATCCCAGATCCACAGAGCTCTGAGAAGTCAGACAGGACCACTACGGGGCACCTTTGTTCAGTAAGTGGGGGTCAGCACAAGTGACCAGCAACAACAGCATCTACAACAGCTGTTCTCAGGGGTCACTGATGCAGAATTCTCAGAAGTTCACAAATGTGGGTATTCCCAGAAGCATCACTGAAGACAACACAGCAACTCCTTTTTGGGGGTGACAGAAATGGTCTGGAATTAGTGGAGATGATAGCAGAATGCAGAGTCTACTAAAAAGTGTAGAATCTAACACCTGAAAAGGATGAACTATGTGGTATGTGAATTATGTGTCAATAAAAACTATTTTTAATAACTAAAAAAAGAGATTACCTTTCATGACTAAAGTATGAAGATGAAGTAGGTGAGATTCAGTATGCTTTTCAGCTTTCAGCCAGCTAACTTACCCTGAATAGTATAAATGAAACCACCTGCAACTCCCTCCACACCTTCCATGAATTCATGAGGCAGGGCGCCCTCCCCAGTCTGAAAGAAACGAGAAGAGAAGTGCTTAATGCTTCATGACTAAAAATACATTCCTTACACTTGAAAACTGACTTTGCAAAATTCATAACGTGACTCCAGGGCACATGAACCCATCTAAGGAGCCGATGCACCAGACATGCTGTCAGGATACCAGCGTTCAATTTTTGCTGTTGTTGTCTAACTATTGCAATGTCCAAGATCAGGTACACCAATAATCTCCAGACTGGTGTTCGGAATTCCAGCTTACACAGAATCACATCTTCTTGAACTTGCTACCAACATTATTACCAAAACCAATTTTATTTTAGATCCCCAAACTCCCACACGTAAAATTACTATCACATTTGAGTACTTGGAGACTGAAAATGCCCGTGAGTCCAAATACACCAGGCTCACTTTAAAGGGTCTGCTGCCATGCAGCGACCAGCCCTCCAAGCCGAGAGCTGAACCCAGGAGGCCTGCCGATGGCGGAGGTGCCCAGAGCTGACTGCGCCGACAGCCAGCAACAGTCCTGTCCACCTCCTAGCTTTGGAGGGGCTGTTGTTTCTAGAGATGCCTCTTTTCACCTCACAGGTTACCCAAGGCCCTTACCTGAAGTGAGGGGCTTCACCTTTGGGTGTTACCCCCCAACTTAACACGTCTACCAGCTGCTGCAGGCTGGATCGGAATGTCAGTCACGCCTCAGCACGTGGACAGCATTTTTTCTACATACTCACCCAATCAAGAGGCCTTACTGCCTGCCTCATCCTTTCCTGAACAGATCCTTCTAGCAGAGCTCTACTGTACCAAGTAATGTTTTAAGGCCAGGAGAGAGATATGCGTGTTCTGGGGTGACTGTGGTAAATTACCATTTAATTCAGAATATGGTTTGTAGCTGAACGTGGAGACAATTTCTAGAGGTGAATGCTACAGATTCCAACTTTGTAGTTCCACAAGACTGCATACTCTTGTTTTTTTCTTTTTTTGGGGGGAAGTTGGTTTTTTCTTCTTTTTAAAAACTGTACACTCTACACTATTTTGACAGTATTTTATTAATTTCTATCTAAAATGTCACATATTGACTTTTATTTTGCCCTTGAAAATTTTCTGAGGTTATTACTTTGGCAAGGGAGCAAGACTTAGGAAAACTTCCAGCTCTGTGCATTTATGATGAAAACCTTTATTTGCACATGGGTTCCTTAGAATAGGCTCCTAAGCAATCGATTTTTTTTTCTTCTTCAGTTAGCTGAGTTTAAGCTACCATTAACCCTTCACAAGGCTTCCTGTTGCCTCAGATGGTAACAAACCTGCCTGGAATGGAGGCAACCCAGGTTCAGTCCCCTGTGTCGAGAAGATCCCCTGGAGAAAGGAATGGGTACCCGCTCCAATATTCTTGCCTGGAGAATTCCATGGACAGAGGAGCCTGGCAGGATATAGTCCATGTGATCACTAAGTGTTGGACACAACTGAGCTTTCACAGCCCTCCACAACCATATTCATTCCCAAAGCAGATCATTAAGGTAAGTGAATCTTTACCTTAAATCTAGCCCCAAACTCAGAAGTAAGCTGACTTCCTTTTGTGCAATCAACTGAATAGTATAGAATTCTGTCATGTTTTGCATATTTAAGTTTCACACACAGAAAAGGAGACGAGAAATTCAAGGCACTTGCTTTGAAAATAAGAAAAAAAACCCTATCAATCCCTAAAACACTGTATATTAAATAAAGGACTTTTCATAATCAAGGAAGAAATCCAGAACATGGCCTACAAGGCTAAGGCTATAATTACGCTTGAATGTGTTGGTCTGTCCAATGTCTTTCTTCCTCACTGGACTGTAAATTCCCCTCTGGGACAGTTACTGGGTCTCCCAAGATTGTGCTTGCCTCACAATGAGTATGCAATAAACGTTTTCTGAATGTATAATGTATAATAACAAACTTCATGATTTTCATTTCAAATTCAAGGATTAACTTACGTGAATGAGGTTAATATTTAATGAAATGTACTAAGCCTGTGGATGTAAATGCCAAGTGCTTTCCTAATCACTAGGCCAGAATTCATGGAGAACAATTCTGTCACTGCACCACACCATCATTTATTTAAGGTGCATCATTTTAGGTCTGCTTACACCTCTTTAACATCCTACACCCCTCTGAGAAATCTACCTGCTTTAAATTTTAAGAAAATGTGGAAAATGAAAAATAACCACAAAGCCCAGCAATATAAATGAAAGTGAATATTCAATCTTCCTAATACTTTTATCGTAACTGACATCATACTGTTAAGTGAGACTGTCAATACTCTAAATACTAAGTGAGCTTAAAAAGCTGTTAACCTAAAAACTAACAAGAAATAAAACACCATACTTCCTAAAATGCACTAATCTTAAGGCAAACTGTCTATGAAAGGTGAAGCTATAAAATCACAGAACATTTGAGTTTTTCATCTTTTACTATGGTGACTCAACAACACTTTCTATTACATACATTCTAAAACATAAGATTCATTGTTCCATATGAGTTGGTGTAAAAGTAAACTTAAAAACATTTTAAGGTATTAAAAAATGCTAAGGTATGCTCAAACAACCTAAAATAAAAAAGGAAGGACTCACTGTAATGACTCTGAGAACTCCTCCTCCATCATTAACTGTCACTTTGTGGAGATTTCTTGACACAAGGCCTTGGAGGTCTTGGCTCTCCCACACGATTGTACCTTCAAAGCTCTTTTGTAGAAAGATGAACACAGAGTCAGTTTCTTTATTGCTGTCATTTAGGTCTTAAGTAAGTTTGTAGGGAAAAGTTTATTTTTCTAAGGCACATCAGTTAAAACTTTCCTTGCACACTCCAACACACCAACAGTAACATTTTAGTGTATATCTTGCAGTGTTTTTTTTAATGCACATCTAAATCGGCACTTTCAAAGACCTTTTTTGGACAGTTTTCTATGCTGCTGTTCTGTCATATCCCGCTGCATCAAAGGCGTTTCCTTCTGTGACTGCAGCTGTTATGACTGCTCTTTTTCAAGTGCTTCTACCAAGGCCACGGAGTGAACGCATCGAGTCACTCCATCATCTCCCTACTGTCACACGTTGGGACCCTATCAAACACCTACTAAAACAACGGGAGGCGTGTTCTGGTGTAAATGTTTATTTTCCCCAATAAATCTGTTTTTCTATTGAAAATAAATCCCCAATTTTCTGTATGACACAGGGAACCCAAAGCTAGTGCCCTGTGACAGCTAAGGGGTGGGATGGGGAGGAAGGTTTTTAAGAGGGAGGAGACATGTGTACCTAGGGCTGATTCTTGCTGACGAAAGGTAGAAACAATCACAATACTGTAAAGTGATTATTCTCCAATTAGAGAGACGAAATTACTAGGACAGTTAATGGAGATATTTTACATGCATTTCAGCACACACTGCCAAATTGCCTGTCACTGGCAATTTATAAGAGTGCCTGGTTTCACTCCCCTTTTCCCAGTATGGGATATTAGTAAAAGAAGAGAAGTTTAAGCTAATTTAATAGATTTAAAGAAATGATTTTCTAATTGGTGTTTCTTTTGATTTTGGGGAGGGGTGCCACGTGACATGTGGGGTCTAGTTCCCCAACCAGGAATCAAACCTGCCCCCCTGCAAGGGAAGCACGAAGTCTTAACCACTGGACCACCAGGGAAACCCCTGTTCCTTTTGATTTTTAATGATGTGTATCAATTATACCATCTCTTCTGGGAACTGTCTTGTCATGCTTCTTTACTATTTAACCACTGAGTTTTATATATTTCTTATTAATCTGTATGAGTTTGTAATAAATCACCTTAATTCTGTAATGTCTTCTATACTATTTTTCCAGAATTGTTTGCCTCTTCATATTACAGGTTTCTTTGTTTTTTCTTTCTTTGGCCATGCCGTAAGGCTTGTGGGATCTCAGCTCCCCAACCAGGGGTTGAACCTGGGCCACTACAGTGAAGGCGCTGAGTCCCTGTCAAATCGGACAAGCTTTTCCTTAGTGATTACTACTATTAAGACTGGAACTTAGGAAGTCACGCTCCCGTCCCTCTTCTGAATTCTAGTATCTTCTGATCTCCTACAGCTCCTGTTTTCAGTATCTGTGCATGGCTGGCTCCTCAGTACTGCCCAGGTCTCAGCTCCACGGTCGTCCCCTCAGGAAGGCTTTCTCTAGAGACTGAACAGAAGGCAGCCAACTCCCAAATTGTGTCACACTGGCCTGTCTGCTTTCCTTAATGTCTATTTATTTGGCTTCCCCAGTCTTCGTTGTGGCGTGTGAGCTCTTGGCTGCAGCGTGTGGGGTCTAGTTCCCTGACCAGGGATGAACCCAGGCCCCTGCATTATGACTGCGGTCCAGTCTTGGCTACTGGACCATCAGGGAAGTCCCCAGCCTGTCTTATTTTCTTAAAACCACTTACCACTCTTGATATTTATTTTTCTCTTGCCCATCTAACTGCTCTTCCCACTAGACTGCAAGTAGCAGGACAGCAGTGATCTTGGCTGTCTTATCAACCAGCATCTGGAATGCCTCATACCCGGCATTACTCAAATAAGTAGCTGAATGACACTGAACTCAAAACCAATTAGAATTCTGGTATACAACAGGACATAAAAGATACAGTTTTATCATCCTAAAAACATTTCATGTATTAAAATTAAAAGATAACATACTTTATAGTAATGTTTCATTCAACCACCATTGTAGGGGAACTAGACAGAACTGAACTTGTCCCATAAGCTAGGGCAATGATTTGCAAACTTTTTTAAAAAAAGACAATAAAACTTCTCTACCACAAAAGATAAGAACATTGAAAGAATCTGGATTCCTCGGGCAGTGTTGTCATTGCGTATTTTGCAAATGTGCCCTTAAATTTCATTATCTGTGAAACTCCTGGTATGCGTTGCAGAGCCCTAGGGCTCCTCCGAGCAGACCCTGCAGACATAACCTGCGTCATCATTTCCCAGCCTTTACAGCAGAGAAGATGAGGCCTACGTAAAAGGGCTGTTTGAGGATCAGTGATAAAGCATATCGTACATAATGCATTGCCTCTTTAAAGGATTCCATTTCCTCCTCTTACAAGTAGGTCCTGCTTACTTCTACACTTCCCCTGGGAGACCTTAGCTCTTTACTAAACTTGATGTTCATTAACCTCGATTCTTTCTGTAACAACAAGAAAATGTTCTCACAAACAGATAATGTACATAGAAGCATTTTTAAAAGACTAAGAAGAGGACTCCCTGGCAGCCCACTGGGTGAGTGTCTGCCTTCCAAAGCAGGGGATGCGGGTTTGAGCTCTGCTTGGGGAGCTAAGATCCCACACGCCACGGGGCAACGAAGCCTACACACTGCAGCCACTGAAGCCCGCGTGCCACCACTGAGACCCTATGCAGTTAAAAAAAAAGACTGTGAAGAAGTGCACCAACTATGCTGTACAACGGATGGATGACATCATATTCTTTTAACTTTTCTACATTTTTGTCAAGCTTTCAACAGTGAACAAGTATTACTTTCAAACATTTTCATATTTTTATAATCAGGAGAACTTTTTTTGTAACAAGACTCGTATATAAAACTAGGTAAATTTGGGGTCAATCTTCTTTCAGACATGAGCCATTATTTAAACTTTTGAATGTCTACTGTGTACCAGGCTGTGGGCTATGTATTTGAAGATTAAAAGAAAAAACAAATAGCCACATCTTTAAGTAAGCATAATATGCCATAACATGCTCAATAGCAAAGGAAAAGTTAGTGTTTGAGGAGGTCAGACAGAACTTCAATGACTATGAGAGCTGAGCTCCATCTTAAAGGAGTTTGAGTCCAGGAAAATAGAAAGGAGGCAGATAAAGTAACAAATGAAAGGGGAGACTTGAAACAGCACTAGATATTCAGAAAAATGTTAAGCAGTGCACTACCGCTAAAGCACAAGGCTGAGGAAAGAGAGCAGAAGACAGGCGGAGGTCAGCTCTGTCCGCTGTGACAGTCTGTTCTTTACCGAAGGCAGTGGGAAGCACAGAAGGTTACAAGAGTGACACAATCGGATTTGCAGCTTTAGAGAGGTCACTCCAATCTCAGAGAGGCAACAGAGTAGAGGCTGGTAGGGAGAGTGGTAACCGAGTTATTTCAAAAATCCAGGTGAGAATAAGCAAACACCTATCTTAGGAATTAAGACAGCTGAGAAACTGATGAACTCACAAATAAATGTGAAGATATTCCATGAGTGTTGATTGGAAGAATTAAAAATGTTAAAGTGTGATACCGTTTAGTGCTGCTGCTGCGTCGCTTCGGTCGTCAATGCAATCCCGATCAAAACCCCAGTAGCATTTCTCACAGAAATAGAACAAACAACCCTACAGTTTGTAAGGACTCGTGAAAGACCTTGAATAGCCAAAGCAATCTGGAGAACAACAAAACTGGAGGCATCACGCTTCCTGATTTCAAACTATATTACAAAGCTACACTAATCAAAACAGCATAGTACTGGCAAGAAAAACAGACATATAGCTCAATGGAACAGAACAGAGCTCAGAAATAAACTTACACACATACGGTCACTTAATTCACAACAAAAGGACTAAGAATATACAACGGGGAAAGGACAGTCTCTTCTTTTTTTATTTGGTTAAATAACAAACGCTGGGCTGGATGAAGCACAAGCTGCAATCAAGACTGCCAGGAGAAATATCAATAACCTCAGATATGCAGATGACACCACCCTTACGGCAGAAAGTGAAGAACTCAGAGCCTCTTGATGAAAGAGGAGAATGGAAAAGTTGGCTTAACACTCAACATTCAGAAAACTAAGATCATAGCATCTGGTCCTACCACTTCATGGCAAATAGATGGGGAAACAATGGAAACAGTGAGAGACTTTATTTTTTTGGGCTCCAAAATCACTGCAGATGGTAACCACAGCCATAAAATTAAAAGACGCCTGTTCCTTGGAAGAAAAGCTATGATAAACCTAGACAGCATATTAAAAAGCAGAGACATTACTTTGCCAGTAAAGGTCCATCTAGTCAAGGCTGTGGTTTTTCCAGTAGTCGTGTATGGATGTGAGAGTTGGAGTATAAAGAAAGCTGAGCTCTGAAGAATTGATGCTTTTGAACTGCAGTGTTGTAGAAGACTCTTGAGAGTCCCTTGGACTGCAAGGAGATCCAACCAGTCCATCGTAAAGGAGATCAGTCTTGACTATTCATTGGAAGGACCGATGTTGAAGCTGAAACTCCAATACTTTGGCCACCTGATGTGAAGAACCGACTCATTGGAAAAAACTCTGATGTTGGGAAAGATTGAAGATGGGAAGAGAAGGGGATGACAGAGGATGAGATGGTTGGATGGCATTACTGACTCAATGGACATGAGTTTGAGTAGACTCTGGGAGTTGGTGATGGACAGGGAGGCCTGGCGTGCTGCAGTTCATGGGCCTCAGTCACAGAGTCAGACACAACTGAGCGAATGAACTGAACAAACATTTATTTCTCACAGTTCTAGAGGCTGGAAAGTCCAAAATCAAGTCACCAGCACATTAAGGTGTCTGATAAGAGCCAGCTTCCTGATTCCAAGGTAGCTAGGACAGTCTTTAAAAACGAAGTTACGGCCATGCCATGCAGCCTGCATGTTCTTTGCTTCCTGACCAGGGACTGAACCTGTGCTCCCTGCATTGGGAGTGTGGAGTCTTAACCACTCTGAACTTGGAAGTGCCAAAAGGAGTCTTTTAAATAAATGACATTGGGAAAACTGGACTACTAACTTATGCTGTACACAAAAATCAACGCAAAAAGGATTAAAAACTTGAACGTAAGACCCCACACCATGAAACTCCTATAGGAAAACACAGGCGGTAGCTACTTGCCATCAGCTTTAGGTATGATTTTTTGAATTTGACATCAAAGCAAAGGCAAAAATAAACAAGACTACATCCAACTAAAAAGCTCTAGACAGCAAAGGAAACTATCAACAAAATGAAAAGACAGCCTACCAAATGAGAGAAAGTATTTGGAAATCATAAAATATATAAGAACCCACACACCTCAGTAGACAAAACCCCAAAGAATCCAAATTAAAGGAAAGGCAGAGTATCTGACATTTTTCCAAAGAAGACATTCAAATGGCCAACAGGTACATGAAAGGTGCTCAACATTACTAAATCATAAGGGAAATGCAAATCAAAACCACAGTAAAATATAACCTCATACATGTTAAAATGGCTAGTATCAAAGACAAAAAAATAACAAATGTTGGGTACTGTTGGTGGGAATGTATACTGGAACAAGCAATTTACATTTACAAAAATAACAGGAACCCTTGGGTACTCTTGGTGGGAATGTAAATTGGTGCAACCACTGTGAAAAATGGTTTGAACTATTATATGATCCAACAATTCCACTTTTGGGTATCTATTCAAAAGAAATGAAAATACTAACTCGAAAAGATGCATGTGCCCTCACGTTCACTGCAGCTTTATTTACAACAGCTAAGACATATAGGCAACCTAAGTGTCCATCAAGGGATGAATGGATAAAGAAGATATTTATATACAATGGAATATTTTTCAGCCATAAAAAAGAGTAAGTCTTGTCATTTGCAACAACAGGAATAAATCCCGAGGTCATTATGCTAAGTGAAATAAGTCAGACAGAAAAAGAAAAATACTATCTCATTTATCTAAAACAAACAGAAACGACAAGAATTCATAAATACAGAGAATAGATGGATGGTTGCTAGAGGTGGCGGGTAGGAGGTAGCTAAAATGGGTGAAGGTGATCAAAAGATACAACTTCCAGTTACGAAAAAAGAAGTCTTGGGATGTAATGAAGCACAGTGACTATAGTTAATAATACGTATTGCATATTTAAAAGTTGCTAAGACAGATTCTTGCCCTTGAAATCCCATGGACAGGGGAGCCTGGGGGGCTACAGTCCATGGGGTCACAGAGTTGGACATGACTTAGTGACTGAACACCAAGGCAGATCTTAAAAGTTCTCATCACAAGAAAAATTTACAACTGTGTCTAGTGATGGATATTAACTAGACTTGCATTGATCATTTTGCAACATATATAAATACTGAATCATTATACTATACATTTTAATAAAATGAATGTCAGTTATACCTCGATTAAAAAATAAATAAATTTAAAGAGATTGCCCTCTGAGTTGAACTAATTAAATCCTTATAGTAAAGAAAAAAAATATTCCTAGTAACCGGGAAGAGCTCTAAGGTTGAAGCTTAATTAGTAAAATCAATACCTTATAACACTAAAGGAAAGCTGGTTTCAGAGAGAATTCTGGCACTGCAGCAATGTCTAAGGGGAGAAAGATACAGTAACTGTAAGATATGAAGCCTTCTCGTCACATCCCACCTGAATGAGAAAGTGCTCAAAAACACCCACCTCCCACTGCTGTAATCAAATTCAACGCCCGAACTAACAGTTCAGATTGTCTTTTAGGTGCTTTGACATACCAGGAAGGAGGTTCCCAGCTAGTGGCCTTAAGCATTCAAACCACTTTAATGTGCTAACACCCATTAAACATGAATCAACAGACACTCTGGTTTATACACTCTACAAGGTCAACGATAGGACCTGAAAGCTAAGTCCTAGACTCTTGACTATATGAGGCTGCTTTGGGTTAATCGTAAGTCTTTCTCCTGGAAACCACCACCTCTTCCCCTTGGAATATATCATGCTGTTCTAAAACTTTAAAAGGGATAAAATTTGAAAGGACTGATACCAAATAAGTTTCAGTTCAGTTCAGTCGCTCAGTCGTGTCCAACTCTTTTCGACCCCATGAACCGCAGCACGCCAGGCCTCCCTGTCCATCACCAACTCCTGGAGTTTACCCAAACTCATGCCCATTGAGTCAGTGATGCCATCCAGCCATCTCATCCTCTGTTGTCCCCTTCTCCTCCTGCCCTCAATCTTCCCCAACATGAGGGTCTTTTCAAATAAGTCAGTTCTTCACATCAGGTGGCCAAAGTACTGAAGTTTCAGCTTCAACATCAGTCCTTCCAATGAGCACCCAGGACTGATCTCCTTTAGGATGGACTGGTTGGATTTCCTTGCAGTCCAAGGGACTCTCAAGAGTCTTTTCCAACACCACAGTTCAAAAGCATCAATTCTTCGGTGCTCAGTTTTCTTTATAGAATGGTTCTATGAAGACCTACAAGATATTTTAGAACTAACACCCAAGATGTCCTTTTCATTACAGGAGACTGGAATGCAAAAGTAGGAAGTCAAGACGTACCTGGAGTAACAGCCAAATTTGGCCTTGGAGTACAGAATGAAGCAGGGCAAAGGTTAATAGAGTTTTGACAAGAGAACGCACCGGTCATAGCAAACACCCTCTTCCAACAACACAAGAAAAGACTCTACATGGACATCACCAGATGGCCAACACTGTAATCAGACTGATTATATTCTTTGCAGCCAAAGATGGGGAAGCTCTATATAGCCAGCAAAAACAAGACTGGGAGCTGACTGTGGCTCAGATCATGAACTTCTTATTGCCAAATTCAGACTTAAATTGAAGGAGGTGGGGAAAACCAAATATGTTTAGGAGAAAGAATTCACAGGGCTTAGTAAATGCTTGGATACACGAGCTGAGGATAAATCCCACGATTCTGGTTTGGATAATGAACCTGAAATTAAAAAGATACTATGATCCAGAACTGAAAATACAGGAGATGAGAATGGGTGGATGGAGATGCTATCACCACTAGAACACCCAGGGGGCCTTCCAAGTGGAGGCGTTCAGCTGAAGTGCATAGAGTTCGTAAGAAATGTGGGCTGCAGATAGACTGAACAGCCAGTAACAAACAGGTGGTAACAGGTGAAACTGCCTAGAAGAATGAATAAAATGAACAGAAGGCTGGGTATCAGCTCTTAATGATTAATGTTTAAGAGGAAAACAAAAGAGGAATAGGGAAGAAGGACTGGGTCAGATTAAGCAGAAACAGAAGGGTGTATATCATATTGGGTTGGCCAATATGTTCGTCTGGTCTTCCCAAAAGATGTTACGGAAAAACCCAACAAACTTTTTGGCCCAACCCAATGTAAGCTAAGAGAAAACTGCAGTCATCTCAGGTAAGGACTCAAAGCATCCCCTGGAGGTAGCAGTTAGATCACCAGGAATCTTTGTGATTGTAGTTCCCAATGAACCATATCAAAATAAAAAGCTACGGTAACCCCACAAAGCTTCACATTGAAAATACAAATCTGGCAAATATGACAAAGCAAGTAATTCTCTTGTCCAGTCCATTCAGCTGACGCTTGGCACCCGACTGCCATTTCTCCTGCCCAGCACCCAGCTCCATCTTCCTTGACTGGGTCCCAATATAAGATCCATAATATTGAGCAGGGACTCCCTGGTGGTCCAGTGGCTATGGCTCAGTGCTCCCAATGCAGAGGGGCCCAGGGTAAACCCTTGATCAGAGAACTAGATTCCGCAGGCTGAAACTAAGAGTCTGCATGCCGCAATGAAAGATCCTGATGTGCAACCAAGACCTGGGGCAGCCCAATGAATCAATATTAAAAAATAAAAATGTTAACGAATTGAGTTACCATAAACACTTACTGGCTCAAAAAGTGATCCTGGTTCATTCACTCAACTTACAGAAACTGCCAGCTGTTCTGTTGTGAGGGAAGGGAAGAGATCTACCTTCTCCACCTCTCCTATACCTGCTCCATATCACTGTTACCTTTCTGCTCCCTACTTCCCTCAGATGCCTTCTTCCTACTCTCTGACACAAAGTAATCACTAAGCGAGAAATCTCTGCAGATGCCTAACACCTTGTTTACGACAATTCCCTGCTAAGATCAAATTAAAGTAAAAGGTAGGGAGACTTCTGGACTTGTGGTCCAGTGGTTAAGAATCTGTGCTCCCAATGCAGGGGGCCTGGGTTCAATCCCTGGTCAGGGAACTAAGATGCCCCATGCTGCACAGCATGACCCGAAACAAGTACCCCTTGAAGGTGCACATCAAACATGTACTTGCTTCTGAAAATAAAAACATAATTACAAAAGTAAAATGTAGGAAAGAACAGCATGGTGCAAACTCGAAAAAAGAGCTCCCGTAAGTCCTCTCACCTGTAACATAAGTGAACTATCTGCAACCCAGGGGGTCCTTCTGTGTCCTGTTTCTAACTCCTCATGCAAACCAACAGAGGAGCTTAAACATACACAGTATTTTTGCATCTATAACCATTAACAATTTCTTATGGCCTGCAGGGATGACTACCGCTGAAGAATTTCAACCTCCATAAAAAATAAGCATGTAAGTACCCATGATCCTGACAATACTGTCTCTAGTGACTTGGGTTTAATGAACAGTCTTTTTATTGAAATTAGTTTCCAGGTTCAGGTGCACTACTAAGAGAAATATGAAATTAGAGAAATATTTTAAGAGAAACACACAGTAGTCTCCATTTAAATGTGCAACCTACCCCGCCTCCCCCACTATTTTCTGCTTTAGTGACTCACACAACGAAAATACTGCAAGAACCCTGCTTATTAGCTGACAAGCCACACTGCTGACATGTTACTCCAGCAGACTGTGAAGTTTAGAGAGAATATGATGATGAACAAATTATCTACTTCTCCCTCGCAACTGGGATCAATGATCTGTTTCTCTTTGGTTATTCTCTGCTGCTGATATGTAGGCAAACCCATTCATCACGATCACTTTTTTGTGTGCAAGGAAGTCCAAGGAGGACTTGATGCAGCAAAAACGAATATATACGTGAAATTAAACAGGCTTTCAACAAAACCAGGATTTTGTGTAAAAGTAAAGTATTTTATTTATAAAGGTTTTTTCTTTTAATAAGGCTAATATATATTTCAGGACATTAAAAAAACCAGATACATTAGAAGAAAATAAAATCTATCCACAATCTTATTACTTGGATGTAATAAAAAATCAAAAGCCAATTTAGCTTAAAGCATCAAGGAAAATAGAGACTACAAGGCTGGGATTTCCCTAGCAGTCCAGTGCTTAAGACTTTGTGCTCCTACTGCAAGGGACACGGGTTCAATCCCTGGTTGAGGAACTAAGATCCCGCATCCCATACGGCACAGCCAAAAAGTAAAATAAGAATAAAGAAAATAAAATCTCGATTAAAAAAAAGCACAAGGCTTTAGCCAGTGAACATCTTAATAACCTGAAATGGCCACTGCCTGATTTGACTGAGTCCTTCACATCATGAGTACCTTCTGCCATATACGCCAACCTGAACACAGGCAAGGAAGGCAGCCCTTTGCCCCAACCTAATTCTTTTCCTGAAAAACTTCAACCCCATAGAAAAGTTCAAATTAACACAAAATCCTCTAGACTCAACAACTGGCAATGTCTGGCCACATGTGCTCTTGTTTATTTATCTTTTTGGCCACGCCACATGGCCCTGGGATCCCAGCCTCCCGACCAGGATCAAACCTGCACCCCTTCAGCGGAAGCGCAGAGTATCAGCCACTGAACCACCTGGGAAGTCCCTGGCCCCACGTGCTCTATCTCTGTCTATTTTTCTGCTGTTCTTTGCTGCTGAATCACTTGCAAGTCAAATACATTTCACCTTGACTTCAGCACAGATTTCCTAAGGACAAAGACATTCTAAGGGAAAGTATTATATTTTGTGGATTAACTAATTAGTCAAACTGCAATTCTTTCTATGAGGTGACCAAGGTAACGGAGGAGATGCATTATTGCGATTAGCCTGAAGTTAATATTAAAGCTTATTTTACCCCTCTTGGGACCCCTTCCTCTTCCAGTTCCTCAACCCAGGCAGCACTGACGTTTGGGGTCAGGTGACCCTGTGCTGCGGGGACCGCCCTGCATACTGGAAGACGCTGGGCAGCATCCCTGGCTCCCGCCACAGGAGGCAGGCGTGCTGCACACCTGGCTGCAGCAACTAAAAGCATCTCCAGACGTCGCTAAGGGTCCCCGGAGAAGAGACGCTGCTCTTGAAGAACGAGAGCCACAGATCACGTGAGGACCGGCAGTAACAGGACAGCACACGCTGACCTACTGCACGCTCACCACCTGGCAGCACGTTCTAAACATTCCACATCTATGCGGTCACTTGAGGGTGCGAAGTGCGCGTGTGCTGAATCGTGCCCGACACTCTGCAACCCCACGGACTGCAGCCCGCCAGGCTCAGCTGTCTGTGGAATTCTCTGGGCAAGAGTACTGGGTGGGTACTTATTTCCTCCTCCAGGGGATCTTCTCAACCCAGGGACTGTCTCTTGTGCCCCCTGCATTGGCAGGTGGATTCTTTACCACCACATCCCCTGGCAAGCCCCATGAAATCATTCACACACTAGAACCGTCCTCTGAACTGGGTCTACCTTACAGAGGAGGGAACAGACACAGGGCGGGGAAGAAGTCAGTGCGGGTGGCAGAGCCACTGAGCGGCAGGGCAGGGACTCGAGCTCGGCCGCAGGTGCCCAATCACACACTGCACCCAACTGTGCCCTCACAGACTTGCTCACGTCCTGGTGCGGCAGTTTTTCCTTTCCTACTCATGCTAATCCTCATGAGTCCTCTGTGAAGATCAACCTTCCAGCAGGTTCCAGATGTTTCTGGACAGCACCTAACACATGCTAGCACTCCTGGTCCCCGTAGAATCACGCTCCTCTCTCTTGGGAACCACACAAGGTCTGAGTGAGGTTCTGCCCACAGTGGCTCTGAGTAGAAAAGAAGGACTCTCATCGATGACTTGCTTCAATCCCAGAAGAGCTTCCCAACAAGCCAGTGTAGGAAATCTGCTTCCAGCTGAGTCTGGGACACAGCAGGGTGAGGACAAGATCGATGTCAGCTCTTCTGGCCTCACTAGCTGGCTTGGTGGCTCAGTGGCAAAGAAGCCACCTGCTGATGAGAGCTGGGTTCGATCCCTGGGTTGGGAAGATCCCCTGGAGAAGGAAATGGCGACCCACTCCAGTATTCTTGCCTGGGGAATCCCAGGGACAGAGGGGCCTGGTGGGCCACAGTCCATGGGGTCACAGAAGAGTCAGACGTGACTGAGCGACTGAACAACCGCCACCCTCACTAGTACATAAGCTGCTTCATGGGTAGGGATGGTTGCACTATGTCCTCAAGCAGACCCAGTGCTTGGCATATACTAAGTTCTCAAAAAATATTTTCTGAGTAAATGAGTTAACAAATCAAAGAATGTCTTCCTTCCAAAACTGAGATTCGGGATTTCCTTGGTGGTCCAGTGGTTTGGGTCCATACTTCCAAGGCAAGTGATGTGGGTTTGATTCCGGGTCAGGAACTCTGATCTTACATGCTGCAGAGCAGTTAAGCCTGTGCACTGCAACTATTGAGGCCACACGCCACAGCTAGAGTCCTCCCCTGCAGCGAGAGATCTCGCGTGACGCAACGGGTCCCCATGTGCTGCGACTAAGACCCAGTGCAGACAGAAAAATAAATATTTTTAAAAATTAAAAAAAAAAATTAAGTTCTTGGTGAAAATGAAAAATGTCTTAAAAAAACAACTAAGCTCCAACACTTGGCCAGTCCTTCTTTGTTGAACCACTACTGTTAATTAAGAGATATTTTTGATGGTGCATACTTCCTTTAACTAGGAAAAAAGTTCATATATGAAACTTAAAAAGGACATAAACAGGTACACTCATATAATGCTATTGACTATTCAAATGGATGTAAACTGCTGAACTATTCTCCAAAGAAAAATCATATGCCTCAAAAATATGTAAAAATTTGAACCCACAATTCATCCTAAGAAAACAACCAGCTGGATACCCAAAAGAGAGTGTAAAGATGTTCACTACAGTCTCTTTTATAACACCGAGAACTTGGAAATTTTTCCTGTTTCAGTGTTGTTTTTCTTTACATGTTTTTCAACAGAAGCTCACACATAGGTAAGATAAAGGAGCTTTTGCTTTGACTTTGGAGCTCACTTCCAATTTGGATGGAATTAACGTACACAGTGTGACTACCTGTACTCAGCGCCAAAGATCCACAGCACGCTATAAAGTGCGTGACTTTGTTGTTGCCCAAGTGTGAACAGCGCCCACGCGACCGGTGGCAGGAAGAGGCTTCCTGGGTAGCCAGCAGGGCTGGCCCCGCAGCCAGCCTCCACATCTTAACTCAGCTCTGGGGTCACTGGGTGAACTCCAAAGCTGGCTGGCAGTGTCTGCCAGGGAGGACTGGGGACTGAGGCCTGCACAGCGGTTCCAGAGCACTCTGCTCAGAAAGGTCCTCAGACAGACGGGACGAGGCTGAGGCTGGTCATGGCTGACTGTGTGACACACCCACATATGGGCTTAACGCCAGGGCTGATGAGGCCTTGGCAGCTGAGGAACAGTTATGGTTTCAAACATCTTCCACAACTTGGAGAAGTTTAATTTATCTTGGAACGTGACCCACCTCTTTGCCATTAGGCTGTCCGCACTTCCCTCCACCTCCTTGTTGTTTAGATAAGCAACTATTTGATGTACTCAAACAGGATCAGCGTCTCGTCTTTCTAACAACCACACCGACTGCTAACCTCTGTCACTAAGGCAGCCAGGCAGTGCTCTCCTCCACTGAAGAAACCATGGTAACATGCCATGCTTTTCAAAGTGTGGTCTGGAACCTTCGGGGCACCAAGAAGCCCTCTGGTGGGAGGAATGCAGAGGGCTACAGCTCAGTACACCCCCGCTGTAATGTCATCTATCACTCTGGAGAGCTGTCCTGGCAGGAGAACATCGAATGCCTGCCTCTGGAAGCACATCCCCAGGGTGATAACAGACCGCATCAAGACCAGAGTCTCTGTTACAGTACCTCGGGTAAGATGAACTGCTCCACAGGCTTGTACCACAGCTTGTTCACCTGCACGCCGCAGCTCGGAGGACTGAAGCGAGCGATGAAGAGGGCCTCCTACAGGTTGGGTGGGGAAAGGACAAGAAGAAACACTTCATGTCAGATGCAGCGAGTTTTCACACAGCCGACATTCTAAATTCCCAATGGCCCCAACCATGGCTACTAACATTGTTCTCCTGTGGTTTAGGCAACATTTGGGCTTTCCAGGGCAATCATGGTTATTAAGTTAAGCTATTTAAGATCACCAAGGCTGGCATGAAGTTCTAAAACACTAAATATAATCCACATAACCTTAAAAATATAAAAAAGATGCCTTGAAATGAGGAGCATCAAGGGAAGTGTAAGGTGTTAAGCCAACTTAGTAAACTTAACCCCAAAGGGTTAAGGATAAACTGAAAGATCATAGACTTCTACATAGAACAAAGGTACTCAGGAATCACCCTTCAAAAAGAACCTTTAGAAAAACAAACAGAAACAAAAATGGGAACACTAAAAACACGCTGCTTCTCATTATGTCTATTGTTTTCTTTGGGTCCTTCCTTTTTGTTTCAGGCAAGAACATTTCCTTACTCTCATAGCTATTCTTAGATATCAATTTGCTACAGGAGATGCTTCTGTTAAAGCTATCAAGACCATGCAGAAGTTCAGAATGAAGGGAGTTTAAATGGATTAAGCGTATTTCTTTCATCAACATCAGTCTTTGGCAATGCGGTGGTAATACTTTATACACCGTGACTACCTCTGAACCTACTGCAATCCACCTGAGATCAGACCTTCCTTGAAGACAAAGAGTAACCCCTCTTTGGGTTAAAAAAATATGGCAACTAAAAATTAAATCAACATGATAAAAATATTGTACCTCTGAATCAAACTACTTGAGTGACAACTCAAAAAGACTATAGAGGCTTCCCGGGTGGTCCAGTGGCTAGGACTCCATGCTCCCAGCGCAGGGGGCTCAGGTTTGATCCCTGGTCAAGGAACTAGATCCCACAGACGTTAACCAAGACCCAGTGCAGCCAACAGACAGATAAAGAAATAAAGAAATAAAAGACGCTTAAAAAAAAAACCCACTACATATACTAAGACAATTACTCATGAGAAAAATTCAAGATCGATCCTAATTTCTAGGTAAGGTTGATGATAGTGGAATCCAGAGTACTGTTATTGCAGTTACCTATTTGAGCTTCAGTATCAATGCAACCTTTAACCACAATAATATATGAACTCCTATACTTAAGTAATGAAGCTCTTTTCACTAGAATCATAGTGGCTGGAATCGTCACTAAGATTTGCTCCCTCTCTTATATTTATGTCATTAAGCACATTTACAAACTAAACAAGTTCTTTAGAGGATGAAGGAATACAACACACAAAACATTTAATGTTAAATTGATCTGTGTGTTTATTGGTGACTCTGACACTGTATCTGTTAGTAACAATCAATCTTAACACAAAGACATTTTTAAACATGCCTAAAAAAAACTGCACAGGGTTCTGCTTCCAGCGACAACAAGCCAAGTCTCCTATAGATAACAACTAGGAATAGTAGACAAAACATTAAAAAAGATTTGAAGACACTGGAACATACACAAAGGACACACACCGACCTAGAAGGTTGAGAGAGTCACTGGATCTGCTGCCCCTGTTGTTTTTTTAATGGCTCTTTGTCCGAGGCATACCTCAGGGGGCAACTAAAATTCTGAAATAACAACTGCAGTCTTTCTGGCTGCAAATCAGAAGACAGAGTGGAGGCAAACACACTGGCTAACAAGTGAGGAAGAAAAACCCAGAAAGGAAAGGGTCACAGAGTTCTCAATCCTTATGAATTCTGTCCTACTCTGCGGCTGACTCAGGAAATACACATTTGAAGCAGAACCCGAGCAGCCCATCTACGCCTAAGAGAACAGACTGGGGACGTCAGCTGCTGCTCACCGCGAGGGAGACGGGGTTCGGAGTCTGCGCCCAGCAACGCAACTCCCGGCTAGAAGAAGCAAACAGACAAAAGCAGCTCTCCTCAAAGAGTGTACCAGGACCCACGATCCTACAATCAATTATTCACAGTATACAGGAGACAATCCAAAGTTACTCCATGTAAGATAAAACAGGAAAATGTTACTGTATGCAAGAGAAAAGATGATAACCAACAAAGACAGGCCAAGATGACTCAAATTTAGTACAGCAGACAGGATCTTACAGCTGTCATTATAATCAAGGTCAAAGCCACAGAGAAAATATGCTCAAAATCAATTTAGAAAAACAGGAAACTTAGAAAAATGGGATAGTTTAGAGGAAAAGAAACTACACGTAACTGAAATCCCAGAAGGAATGGACAGAAACGGGGCTGGGAAAAAATTTTCTTTAGGAAAAATAGCTTAAAATTCTCTAAGTTTGTTAAAAGATATAAATTTACAGGTTGAAGAAACTTGGTAAACCCTGAGCAGAACACACAAAACAAGAACCACACCAAGATATAACACAAACGGCATAAAACCAAGTATGTATAAAGAAAAAGTCTTTAAAGTAGCCAAGATGACTTTTTCTTCTAATATACATTAGCTTCTTATATCAAAATTATAATAATGTATTGTGGGATTTATAGCATACATAGATATAAGGCATATGGCAATTAGAACAAAAAAGATGGGCAACAGTAAAAGGAATTACATAGTTGCAAGGTTCTTACATTTTACAAGAAGGGGTACAATGCTAAAGAAGACTGAAAAAGTTTGGGACATACATTGTAATTCTTATGTCAACCAGACTGACACAAAATAATACAGAGAGCTGTAGCTAAAAGGAAAAGAGAAACATTAAAATGGAACTCTAAAAAATACTCAACCCAACAGAGGTAGAAAAGGAAGAAGAGACAAACAAAAACCACAGGATAAAGAGAAAACAAATAGCAAAAAGAGAAACTGAAATCCAACCACTTTAGTAACTGCCTTAAGTGTCAGTTCAGTTCAGTTCAGTCGCTCAGTCATGTCCGACTCTTTGCGACCCCATGAACCGTAGCACATCAGGCCACCCTGTCCATCACCAACTCCCGGAGTCCACCCAGACCCATATTCATCGAGTTGGTGATGTCATCCAACCATCTCATCCTCTGTCGTCCACTTCTCCTTGTGCCCTCAATCTTTCCCAGCATCAGGGTCTTTTCCAATGAGTCAGCTCTTCACATGAGGTGGCCAAAATACTGGAGTTTCAGCTTCAACATCAGTCCTTCCAATGAACACCCAGGACTGATCTCCTTTAGGATGGACTGGTTGGATCTCCCTGCAGTCCAAGGACTCTCAAGAGTCTTCTCCAACACCACAGTTCAAAAGCATTAGTTCTTCGGTGCTCAGCTTTCTTCACTGTCCAACTCTCACATCCATACATGACTACTGGAAAAACCATAGCCTTGACTAGATGGACCTTTGTTGCCAAAGTAATGTCTCTGTTTATAAATATGCTGTCTAGGTTGGTCATAACTTTGCTCCAAGGAGTAAGAGTCTTTTAATTTCATGGCTGCAATCACCATCTGCAGGGATTCTGGAACCCAAAAAAATTAAGTCTGACAGTGTTTCCACTGTTTCCCCATCTATTTCCCATGAAGTGATGGGACCACATGCTATGATCTTAGTTTTCTGAATGTTGAGCTTTAAGCCAATTTTTTCACTCTCCTCTTTCACTCTCCTCAAGAGGCTTTTTAAGTACCTCTTCACTTTCTGCCATAAGGGTGGTGTCACCTGCATTTCTGAGGTTGCTGATATTTCTCCCTGCAATCTTGATTCCAGCTTGTGCTTCTTCCAGCCCAGCGCTTCTCATGATGTACTCTGCATATAAGTTAAATAAGCAGGGTGACAATATACAGCCTTGACGTCCTCCTTTTCCTATTTGGAACCAGTCTGTTGTTCCATGTCCAGTTCTAACTGTTGCTTCCTGACCTGCATACAGGTTTCTCAAGAGACAGGTCACATGGTATGGTATGCCCATCTCTTTCAGAATTTTTCAGTTTATTGTGATCCACACAGTCAAAGGCTTTGGCACAGTCAATCAAGCAGAAGTAGATGTTTTTCTGGAACTCTTGCTGTTTCAATAATCCAGCGTGTGTTGGCAATTTGATCTCTGGCTCCTCTTCCTTTTGTAAAACCGGCTTGAGCATCTGGAAGTTCACGATTCACGTATTGCTGAAGCCTGGCTTGGAGAATTTTGAGCATTAGTTTATTAGCGTGTGAGATGAGTGCAATTGTGCAGTAGTTCGAGCATTCTTTGGCATTGCCTTTCTTTGGAACTGGAATGAAAACTGACCTTTTCCAGTCCCATGGCCACTGCTGAGTTTTCCAAATTTGCTGGCATATTGAGTGCAGCACTTTCACAGTGTCGTCTTTCAGGATTTGAAATAGCTCAACTGGAATTCCATCACCTCCACTAGCTTTGTTCGTCGTGATGCTTCCTAAGGCCCACTTGACTTCGCATTCCAGGATGTCTGGCTCTAGGTGAATCATCACATCATCGTGATTATCTGGGTCATGAAGACCTTTTTTGTACAGTTCTTCTGTGTATTCTTACCACCTCTTCTTAATATCTTCTGCTTCTGTTAGGTCCCTACCATTTCAGTCCTTTATCGAGCCCATCTTTGCATGAAATGTTCCCTTGGTATCTCTAATTTTCTTGAAGAGATCTCTAGTTTTTCCTATTCTATTGTTTTCCTCGATTTCTTTTCATTGATTGCTAAAGAAGGTTTTCTTCTCTCTCCTTGCTATTCTTTGGAACTCTGCATTCAGATGGGACGTAAATAGCATGGATTCTCAGACTGGATAAAAGGGAATACCCAACCTTATGCTGCCCATAAGAAACACAATTTCCAGCCATATATAAAAAGAATTAACATATCATGCTCAAGAAGAACAGCAAGTTGCTTTAATCCTCCAAAGTTAATAAACGTAACTCAACCACAATAAAAGTATAAAGGGAAACATTCCTGCTGCCCATCCACAGAACAGATAAATACCACGTAATGTTGGAATGCAACTTAGCAATTAACAGAAGGAAAAGGACAAATCTGCTGATACATACAATGACATGGATGAGTTTCTAAAACATCATGTTGAATGAAAGAAGCCTTACTCCGTAGAGTGCTTAGGATATGCTTCTATTTATAAATGGACTCCTACAATAGGTAGCACTAGGCCACGGTTAAAAAAAAAATGAGGACAGTGATTGCCTCTAAGGAATGGGGCAGGGCGACAGGAGCCTGGATCACACAGGTTCATGTAGTCTATGCAGATTACACTCTGGTTTTCTTAAACCATAAACCAATAGTAAAATCTAGTTAATGATAAGCACACTGAAGTGTTTAGGGCTGAAATATTGCTGATGCCTGCGAGTTACTCTAAAACACACATTTTTTTGGCTGTGTTGTTTGGTGTGTGGGATCTTAGTTACCCGACCGGGGATGAAACCCGTGTGCCCTGCATTAGAAGTGCACAGTCTTAACAACTAGACCACTACTTTTTAGGGAAGTCCCTAAAATACATGTATTTTCTAAAAAGATGGATTGATGAATGACTGTAGATGTCATAAAGCAAATACAGCAGAATGTTAATTACTATAGAATTTACGTGGTGGATATATGGCACTCCCTGTATAATTTTTTTTTAAGATTTCTATAGCTTAAAGTCCAGGGACAGATCTTTTCAAATACAACGCCTTGTTACACTCCTTCCAACAAACTCTGAACAAATTTGAGGAAACAAATGGGTTTCCTCAAATATCAGAAACAGTAACCCCAGCTGTTTTAAACTTTTATTTTCTCTAGGCTCTTATTATAAAAAAGATCTGCCGTATCTGTTAGCCTGTGTCATGGCGACAGACTTTTAGGGTTGGAAGGAAGAGGCAATCGTACTTACTTACACCTACGAGTCCCAAATATTTAACACTCATCAACAGCTTTATAAATTCCTTAGGCTTTCAGGGATTTTAGGTTGGAAGTTTCTAATCTTTCCAACCCCTCCTTTCTAGGTATAACATGTTTGTCCATCAGCATCCTCTTCTCAAACCAGCATCATAATACATTACACTACAAAGTGTCTAATCAGAAGGGGAGACAGGTGGAAGTCTCCCAACCTATGCACTGCCAAAAGGAAAAAGCTGATGATTTTGAAAAACAAAAATGGGGAAAAGCGTGTACGAAGCAGTGCATACCTCCTGTTCTGCCTGATAAAGCTTGACAGTGATGTTCCTCTGGAAACCCACATCACCAGCGTCGTAATACACCCCAAGACTCGTAATAACGATTGGATAGAGCACCCGGAAGCTCACGCTGACAACTCGGTCCTCAGAGAGCCCTGATGAAGTGTCTTCTGAAAGACTGAACGCTTCAATTTCCTGATTCAGAACTAAGGAAGTAATAATGAGAAAGGGAACTTTATATACAATCAAACACAGCCTTTTATTTTACCAATATGAAGTGCGCTTGATAGCAAAATCTAGATTTGTTATATAATTCTTTCACAAATGGCAATACATTTTTAAAGTGCTTCAGAAATACAGCTGCTTTCAGGAAACAAAAAACATTTTTTAAGAACAAAATTTTCGGCCACATCTTAGCAAAATAATTATTAGAGGTACATTAACAAACTTTTGCATATGCATATGTGCCTCTGTATGTATAAACACTATAGGGGAATATTAAACTTAAAGACATCTATTAGGAAAGGCTGGATAAATGGGGATATTAAAACAGTACTAACTGCAGTCATAAATAGAGTACATTTAGTCTTGCTCTGCAAATTCCAAAAATCCTACTGCACACTGAGCAATTTTTGTGATGTCGGGCGGTTATCACTGTATAAAAGTAACTGAAATCAATTCAAACAGCACTGAAAAACTCAAGCCATATAGTATTCACAAAGATAAACACATTAAACACAGCATTTCTGACCACCTCCTATGTGCCACACACCATCAGATTTAATCTTTACGACTACCCTACGTGGTTGTGGCACTATCTCCAGTTTACAGATTCAGAAAATGAGCTCCAGAGATGTATCTGACTAAGGTCACAGAAAGTGATACAGCAGAAATCAAACCCATATCTACTGACTTCAGATTCAGTGCTCTTTCTATTCCCCAGAGTCTAATCAATGACAAAAGCAGGCCTTTTGGGATAACTTTCTCAGCTACCATAAATGAATCAGGATAGACTATGCAAAACAGTTCATATGGCTGAAAATATCAATGCCAGCTTGAGAAACAATCTAAACACTTATTTTAAAAGATTACTCTACATTCTTTGTATGTTTTAGAGCTATGATTTTCCAACTCTGCAGGTAACACAGTCCCTGAGGCAGATCCCATTAGTTAAAAACCTTTGCACACATACTCATATTTACAAAATATACATGCATTTGTCAGTCAATGTATTCAACATTAATTAAGGTTACATTTTATTTTCAGATAAGCAGGAATTCTGTTTTCTTCCCACACTCCAGAGGATCATTTGGAGCCCTACCTCAGAGTTCCTAGCATGCTGTTTCACGCTTAGTAGATGCTCAATAAAATATGACTAAATGGAATGATTGGCTCCTATCCACTTACAAACATGAGCAGGTGGAAAAAAAGGAGGATACAGATTTTGTCATGGGTTGGGGCAAGCACTGGCCAGAGAGTCTAGTCTCCAAGTATACTGGAAAATAACAAAAATTTTTCTTTTTAACATCTTCAGTAAATAGGATATCCAAAATGAAGCACATCTATTAAAGATTATAACATACATATATTTATAAAATATGCACATATTATCAGTCAGGACATTCAATATTAATAAATATTACATTTTATTTTCAGATGAACAGAAATTCTGTTTTCTTCCCACACTTACCCAAATGATCTGCTACAGTGTAGGAAGAAAACAGAATTTTTGTTTATCTGAAAATAAAATGTAATCTTGATACTGAATATACTGACTATATGTATATATTTTATAAATGAGATGTGAAAATAAAATTATAACCATCTAGAAAAATTATTTTCTATCTAAAACAAATGTACCTTGAATTTTAAGCCACCTGGACACAAGATAGCCTGCTGCTCTGATAATCCTATTAATCAAACTTCTATACATCCAGGGTATCATGATGATTAACGGTCATGATGACCTTACATACTGAAATAAATCTAAATGCCATTTAAATCAAAGTGATAAAATTAGATTCTAAAAAACTAATTTAGCTATACCTATTTTTACAAATTGGTAACCTATATATATATATGTGAAAATTTTCTATTAATGAAAATCTCCACTCCTTTACTATTAATGAATAACAGCACTTAAAATAATAGAAAGTCTGGTTACAGGTTTCTTTAAATTAGGCTTGGCCTGGATTTGAATTTCAAACATAATCTGTTCTCATACATCATCAGTAATACAATATTTTATTAGGTTCACGGTCCCTTTGGGACCTCAGTGAAAACTAAAGAACCCTCTCCCCAGAAAAACATAATTACACACAAAACCTTACTTACAGTGTTAACTAAATTCATAGACATCCTAAGTAAGAAACCTCTGTTTCATAATACAGACCTGAAAGTATGGTCCAATTTATTTAAAGAGCTGATTACAGCCCAATTTTATAAAAAGGTGGGTTTTAAAAAAATAACAGTATTAAACACTGAACCTATCTCAGAACTAAATACTTCATACGTATCAACCTATTTCATCCTCCTGTCAGTCCTGATGGGGTAAGTATAATACTTTTACCTCCAGTTCACAGATCACGACTCTGAGGTTCCAAGTGGTAAATAACTGTCTGAAGGTCATACAGCTAGGCAATGGCACCGCCTAGATTTAAAGCCAGGAGGCCTGACTCCAGAGCCCTTACTCCTAACCGTTACTCTGCTGCTACCTGCACAGGCAAGGTGCACCAAATTACACACGCGACAGACCTTAAAACTCCTGAAGTCATAATCACCAGATTCACCTTCCTCAGAACCAGAGCTGAACACAGTAGGAAATGCTAATAAATAAAGGTATAAAGTTATCACCTTCCTAAAATTGTTTCCCTGGCAACACAGAGAACCTAATTAGGACCACCTGTCTTTAATTTCATCAGAGCACCCACAAATTTTTAACTGTAAGGAATGAAAAAATATGATTGTGGTTTTGTTTTGTTTTTTTTTTACTATTTATTTCTTTTGTAGCTTAGGCAACAGTTCTTAGAGAAAGGTGATGCATAAGATCTGTACCAAGGCTATTATAAATCAACAGGTTGGTGAAATCAGCAGTTTTCTGTAAGTTTAAACTTTACTAACTCAGGGTTTATCTACACACAAGGGATTTCCAGATGTGTGGGAACCATACTGAAAAATAAACTCTCCTGGATCCTAAAATCATATATATATTCATCAGGAATCTTCACAGACGCGCAAAGTGGTTAGTCTGTCAGAAAGGATGAAAGATAAATTTCGATGAAAGTTTGATTTTAGTCTGCTAAAAACAGACTGCCATACTATTCATCTCAACAACTCTTCCTTAACATCCAATCTGTACAGTAGTTCCCCCGCCCCTTAACTGCAGCTCCGCTTTCCCAAGTTTTCAGTTATCTATATTTAACTATGGTCCAAAAACATTAAATGAAAAATTCCAGAAATAATTATAAGTTTTAAACTGCGGGCCCTTCTGAGCAGCATGATGAAATTTTGAGCCATCCAGCTTGGTCCTCTCTGGTACGTGACCCATCCCTTTGTCCAGCACACCCCACCCATTGGTCACTTGGCAGCCCTCGGGGTTATCTCATCAACCACCCATGCACTGCAGTGTTCAAGTGACCCTTATTTTATGTAAATAAGGCCTCCGAGGGCAAGAGTGGTAATGCTGGCAACTCAGATGTGCCAAACAGAAGCCAGAAAGCGTTTCCTTCAAGTAAAAAAGGAATAAGGGAAAAAAAAAAAAATCACAGTTGAAGCTGCTAAGATCTACCCTAAGAACAATAGTCTATCTGTGAAACTGTGGGGGAGGAAAAAGAAATCTGTGTTAATTTTGCTGTCACAATTCAAACTGCCAAAGTTAGGGCCACATGTGATAAGTGCTTAGTTATATGGAAGAAGCATTAAATTTGTACAGTAAGATATTCTGAGAGACAGATCATACTCACATAACTTTTATTAAAGTATGCTGTTATCACTGTTCTGTTACTACTTACTGTTGTTAACCTCTTACTGTGCCTAGTTTATAAATTAAATTGTTTCACAAGCATGGATGAACACAGAATCTATGCAAGATTTCCGGCAGCCAGGGGCCGGGGACGTCTTGAAGGCATCGCCCGTGGGTAAGGGAGGACCGCTGTGTACGGCACTGGTAGGGCTGAGGAGGAGAAGACCTACCTGGATTCGTGATGTTGAGCAGTCTGCAGGAGTAAGGGTCCTCCCTGTCCTCCACAGGCACGCTGCAGCCACGAGCACCTATGATGAACTTCACAAGGACACTGAGAGATGGGCTGGCATTAGCATCAGTTACTGATCTCCACCCCACATGCGCGCGTTTCCTCATGCCCATTTCAGAGCTTTTACTTTGCGACAACGCGTATTTATTAGGATTAATTCTAACTGTATTCTTCTGGTCTAGCAAAAAGGGGGAACAAGCAAATCAGAAGGTGCTAATTGCCGAGTGACTGACGTGGAAGCCCTCTACCACAGGACTATGTTAGAGCAAGCCCGGCCACCAGCTGATGCTCGGGCCACTTAACTGCAAACTATGGTAAAGCCAACTTCTCATGCCCACACCTAGAAACCTGTCTCTATCTGTAAGCTTCTTCACTCACGCCCTTCTATTTAAGAAAGTGTTCCTTTTACTCAAGAGTAGCCTTTCTAGGCCAAGGCAGGGAACATGGGTTCGATCCCTGGTCCAGGATGATCCCACATGAGTCGCAACAAGAGAAGCCAAAGCATGGGACGCCTGTGCACAACTAGAAATTAGCTCCTGCTCACCACCACTAGAGGAAGCCCACGTGCGGCAACAAAGAGCCAGCACAGCCAAAAAAGAAATAAAAATAATAATTAAAAAAAGTAGTCTTTCTATCCCAGGAGAGGACTTCTCCTCTCTGAGATCCCGCTTCACTGGCCACCTGTAACCCACGGCTCCTTCCCTACACATAATAAATATAATGAAGTCCCGACATCAGGTTTTATCCACCATCCTTCCTTCCTTGTCCTCATCCTTTCTTCCTTTTACAGTGAAGTCCTACAAGGGAACAACTAAAATTGCAGCATCTGGTTTTCCCTTCTCATCTTATACCACAAAAATTTTAGTTTCAGTCCCCACCACGCCCACAGAGATGTCCACTACGAATGTAACTAGCGATCTGCTGTTCCATCAACACCGCTTACCCTTCCCTACTTGGCTTTCCTGGGCCTGGACGGTGCAGGTCTCCTTAGAAAGCTCTCCTCCTTTTTCACGTGGCCTTGCTCGGTGGCTCCCAGCTCTTCTAGCCCAGCCTGTCCACTGGGTGGACATCACCCCCGGGCCCTTGGATCACTTCTCACTCTACTCACTCTTTTCCCTTGTTCTTTATGGACATTTTTTTCTGGCCTCGTCACCTGCCATTTGGGATCTTAATTCCCCGGCCAGGGGTCAAACCCAAGCCCTCTGCAGTGGAAGCGTAAAGTCTTAACCACTGGGCAACCCGGGAGTCCCTCCCTGGACAGTATTTATTCCTAAGGCTTCAACCAGCCTGGGAGTGACTCCTGAATTAGCATCTCTAGCTTGGACCCATCTTCCAAGGAAAAGACTCACAAGTTCATCACACATTTTCAGCTAGACGGCCCACAGACAGCTGTGTGCTACAGCCTGCTTCCATTGTGCCATGAGGGCCGACTATAAAATTTTCAAGAATGTTGTGAGCTGGTTACTAAGCACAGATTTTATTAAAAATTAAATTATATAAACTTACAATTAAAGACATTATATTAAGAACAAATGAAACTAACGCTCAGCTTCATCCTGTCTCAATTATTTCCCTATCATCTCTGCCCCCGAGGTTATGTGTATCTACTGCGCCTGTGTGGTGGGGATGACGATGCTGTGCCACCGCTTACCTTCTCCGAGTCTGTGTCTAGAGACATACGTAGCTTGAAATTGGCCACAGTGGTAACACTTACACCACGGAAACTAGCAAGCACTACAGGTAAAGGTTTGATTTATCATTCTGTTGACTGTCCAGACTTAAAGTGATGGAGAAAATGTTAGTAATGCAGATTAAACTTAAAACTTGTGGATACACATACAACTGATTCACTTTGCTGTGTAGCAGAAAGTAATACTACAGTGTAAATCAACTATTCTCCCAATAAAGACTTCGTTCAGTTCAGTCGCTCAGTCGTGTCCAACTCTTTGCAACACCATGGACTAAAGCACGCCAGGCTTCCTTGTCCATCACCAAGTCCCGGAGCTTGCTCAAACTCATGTCCATTGAGTCGGTGACGTCATCTAATCAGCTCATCCTCCAAGATAAAATAAAAAGCCTTAAAAAAAAAAAAAACCCACACACAAAAAACTTGTGGCCACACCACAGTGAATAGTACAAAAAGTTGAGGAAATACTCTTCCATTGTTCAAAACCTATGATCTGATTCAGCAAAGAGGTCACTCACTTCATTGACTCCAGAGTTCTGTCACATACCTTAGTTGTCATTTTAGTTTTACACCTTAAATATTCATGTCAGAATTATGTGCTTGTCAACTGCAGCAACAAGCTGGTTATAGATAAGACACAAAAGCCTGGCAAAGGATGAAAACACTCTGAGAATCAACTGGCTATATGAAGTCAGAGACTTTTATAAACATTAAGTTTCTGTCAATTATATGCTACACAGCCTTTGCATCAATAAAATTTATAATAAACATATACATACAAATAAGCATGCTTCTCTTCAGATAGTCAGTGGATAAACATTTAACTGCAGAACCCTGACTGCAGGTACCTCAAACTCAAGAAATCTCCAACTGAGTTCCTTTCTCATGAAACCTGCTCTTCTCACCTAGTACTTTTTGTCTTGATGGATGATTTCATCATTCTTCAAGCTAGAAAGCTAGCAATTAGCCTAGCATTCTCTCTTTCTACATTCAATAGCCTTATTTTCTTAAAAAGTCACCACTTTAGCTCAGCCCTTAGCAGTCCTTGTCTAAATGGGTCTCACCCACCCCCTGAACTCTCAACACACTGTCTGGTTCCTGCCTACCTCTCACAGTTACAAGCCCTACCTCCTTTCCTTTTTACATGATATTCACTCTCTCTGCCCCTCTTTCCCTCCCTAGTGCTCTCTCTCACTCATCCACAAACACATACACCCCCTCCTCCATAATCTCTGCATGCCAGCCTTACAGGACTACACAGAAATGTATGGAGTTTCCCAAACACTCCAAGCTATTCTACACTTACTTCTATCACAGCACACATAACATTTTATTATACTACTATATTTATTTCCTTCTAGTAAACTCTAAGCCCCCATAAAGACTCAGGCTGTACTGGATTTATCTATACACAGCATACCACCTGCACACAGGATAACAAACACTTGAGAAATCGACAACTTACAGCTTCACTGCAAAGGTTTTTAATTGAATAGGGTCCTTGAAACGTATGTGGAGCCTGGCACCTTCAGTGAAATACAAGACTTGAAAGTAAGCCATAACCACAGAAATGCAAAGGCTGTCTTTTACTAACAGCCAATTATGCCAGAATACTTTTTACAAACGGGAATATAGCTGTTTAAAATAAAAGTATAAACAGAAATGAACAAATGTGTTAAATTATTGCAGATATTTACCCAATTTAAGCTACTTTAGTCTTACTAGGTCCACAAAATTACTCTGCCCCAGGAAAAAGTATTTAGCTAATATCTATTTTTATGTAGATATCCCATCATTTTAATAAAACAAATCACCAGGCTTCCTTAATTTAAAGCACTAATGCTATGATAGCAAATAAACTGTTGACGAGAGCCTGAATGTTAATTCTACTCATTGTTTGTAGCTCTCAATCACCCCTTCAACAGTTGTTAAGTGTCTTACTCTGCCAAGTCAGGGTCCAGGTGCAGAAATACACCAGCAAAAAAAGCTGAAGCCCCTATGCTCAGAAAACATAGTCCTGTGCGGAAAGACAAAATTTGTAACTATGCAACTAAGACTAATAAACATGCTAGCTTGTGATATGTATTATAATAAACATTAAGTCCGGTAAGTGAAGACGGAGTTGGAATGGTACTGTTTAACAGGGCACTGCCTGCTAAAGTGGTATCTAAGCAGAGGCCCGAAGACAGTGAGGAAGTGAGCCGTGAGGACAAGCGGTGGACAAGCGGCCCAGGCAGGGCAAAGGCAAGTGCAAAGGCCCCGGGGCAGGAGCACGTTTAGGGTATTCAAGATACTAAGGCGGCCAGTGCAGGGGGAGCAGACGCAGACAAGGCCAAAGGCCACAGTAAAGACCCGGGACTTCCCTCTGAGCAAGAAGAGAAGTCAGTGGAGGCTATGAGCAGAAAATTGGCACAATTTGACTATTTTTAAAAGGGTTGCTCTAGCTACAGTATGGAAAATAAAATATAAGGGATCAAAGGTGGAAGCAGAAAGCTCAGACACAGAGGCTCCTGCAACAGTCTAGGTGAGGGGTGGTGGTGGCCTGGACCAGTGCGGTGGTTCTGATGGTGGTGGTGGGGAGAGGCTGGATTCCAGACGTGATGGACAGGACACGCTGGCAGACGGGATGTGGACAAAGATGACACTGCACTGCGAATTGCAAAGCCTGTTTTTCCTGGGCTTAGACATCCCCACCCACAGGCCGTGAGCATCCTGCCCAGGTGACCAGGTACACTTGGGTGACGAGGGTGGTCCTGCCACAAGTCTGCCCTCTTGCCACCCCCTACCCCAACAGTGACCTGGTGACATTCAAACACAGCAATGAAATGCCCTCAGGCCTTTTGCTCATACTCTCCTCCCTGATCCCAAATAAAGGCACCTGCTGCTGGGTCCCCCCACCTTGGCTCCCCACCTGCTTGGTGAGTCCATTCCCTGGACGCTCCTCCTACTTGGTCCCCTGCACTGGGGTGTTGGACCTCTCTCTAAGACCTGTGAGCATAATAAATCCTTTAATTTTCTATGCCTCAGGAAATCCCCAGTGTAATTTCCACTGCTGTGTTGGAATGATCCTTAAAGACCCCACAAGGGCAACTTACTCCTCCATTCACAACACAAACACCAAAGTTTTTGGTCCGAGCCCCTGGGAGAGAGGGGTCATTATTTTCTGAGCTGGGAAAAGCAATCAGAGTGCAGGTTTTCAAGGTAGTTCTATAGCAGTGATGATTCCGAGGCGCTTCTAGCATCATTTTGACCATGAACTAGAGAAACCTGTCCTGAAAAGGAATGGAAGCTGCTATGAGTAAGATAGGAAATCTATAAATGTCACTACTGGTGATGAGGAAATTCGCAACTACAGTTCCCTCGTAGAGCTACTCAGTCACAAGCACGCCAGCTGTATGCGATCCTGAGGGCCTTCTATGCTTCTCAGTGACTTTGCACAAGCACAGAAGAGTCTTCAGAGAACCAGAAGTCCAAACTTCTCTGCCTGTCTTTCACTAGCCCCTCACTGCATAATCTTCAGAGGCTGCTTTTCCTGAGAAGACTAAGACCTTGGGCTCCTAACCAATATCAGCCATCTAACGCCAACACGTGACATGCTGGTACTTCCCTGATGGTCCAGTGGTCCAGGAATCTGCCTTGCATTGGAAGGAGCTCAGGTTCGATGCCTGGCTGGGGAACTAAGATCCCACACGCTGTGGGGCAACTAAACTAAGGCTGTGCGCCACAACACGAGAACCTGCCCGGTGCAACAGACCCCCCGTAACGCAACTAAGACCCAACAGCCAAATAAACAGATCAATTTATTTAAAAAAACAGATCAATCAACTGTACTCCAACATAAAGTGAAATTAAAAAAAAAAACCACAACATGTGACATGCTATCAAAGCTCAAATCTGGAAGGGTGGCTGAGAAAAAAAGAGGACGCCAAACGACATAAATCGTAGACCTCACAAAACTAAACACCACCACAGAACAGAAATAAACTAAGTGTATCTCCGTGACAGCAGTCAAAAGCATATTCAGACACAAATTTGTCTAACAGAAAACTACTCTGGGACAGAACCTTTTAAGGACTATTCTTCGAAATAAAAGCAAAAAACCCCAAAAGCCAATAAACAAAAACCAAACCCAACTAGGTATCTATAAAAACTAGGTATGTGAACCACTGAATATGGAATGTACTCCTCTCCAACTATCTTTTGGTTTAAAATCTTGGTTAAGTTTACCTTTGGGGCTCAACAACGTGGAGAAAAAGCAAAATGAGATAGTCCTCTCTCCGGGGAAAAAGAGGCCGCATACCTGAATTAATAGCTCTGACTATACAAGAAAAGGTTTTTCAGAACACTTACTCAATATGGCAGGCAAGGTGTGAACTCAAGAAACCTACCGTTGACTTAACGCTGGATGTTGTATTAAATGCTTCAGCCAGGTGCTTCTTATCACACTGCGAAGTTGATGGTTGTTGCGGGCTGACAGCACGCCGACCACCACATCATAGTGATTAGATTTCCACTGAGGAAATAAGGCCAACTGATCTAGAAATAAGCAACAGTAAGCTGAAATGTCATGTCTCAATTACTGTTAAGTCCAATATGTAGCATACAAATGTTTACTACAAAATAATATATATGTTGATGCTTGTAAAAAAAAAAAAGACAAATACAAAGAAAAAAATTTTTTAAAGCACTCATAAGCTTATCATCCAGAGACATCCACGACTAACATTTTGGTGTAGGCTTTTTGTTTCCATAGCTATATATGTATTTGTGCTCACACAGTATGTATGCAGGGCTTCCCTGGGAGCTCAGTGGGTAAAGAATCTGCCTGCAAGGCAGGAGACCCCAGTTCAACCCCTGGGTCAGGAAGATCCCCTAGGCAAGGGATAGGCTACCCACTCCAGTACCCACGTGCTTCCCTTGTGGCTCAGATGGTAAAGGATCCACCTGCAATGCAGGAGACCCGGGTTCGATCCCTGGGTTCAAAAGATCCCCAGGAGGAGGGCATAGCAACCTACTCCAGTATTCTTGCCTGGAGAATTCCCATGGGCAGAGGAGCTGATGGGCTACAGTCTATGGGATCACAGAAGAGTCGGACACGACTGAGCAACTAAGCACAGCACAGCATGTATGTAAATTCTTAACAACCAGTGAGATGTTTCTCACGAGCATCAGTTCAGAAGGTCAATGTGGCATAAACCGCACAGCAGTAGGCAGCAAGAGCTTATTAAGCGATAGTCAGAATCCTGGCTCTTTAGCTATAGAAGTTATTTAACTGCTTCAGCTTTAGTTTCCTCAAGAAGAAATGGGTGTAATAATACTTCTCATAGAATTGTTGTAAAAATTAAACGAGATAATGTGTATAAAGGTCCTGGTTTGGTACCAGGCAAACAGCAGGCCATTAAGCAGCCAACAGCAACAACAAACGTGCCTTCAAAGGTGAAGCCACACGTCAGCACTGGTTACTACCTTTGGGAGATAAAGCTGAAGGACGACCATGCTGGAAAGAATCAGAACCCTTACTGATGCCGATAAATTCTACAGGCAGCAAACATTTATCACTTAAGTAGTGATAATAAATAGCATTTCTTTTCTTCTTTTACTTTTTGGCTGCAGCACACAGCAAATGGGATCTTCTCTGACCAAGGACTGAACTCACACCCCCTGCAACGGAAGTCCGGAGTCCTAACCACTGGACTGTCCGGGAAGTCCCTGAAACATTTCCAGTTTGGGGGAAAAAAAAAAAAATCAAGTGACAAGTCATTTTTTTTTTACTGTCATATTTATGACTCATTTTCTATTGTCATTTAATGGACAAGATCACATCTAAATCTGTCCTCAGAAAAAGATAGCAAGAGATTTTGTCCCTATTTATCATCAGCAGTTTCAAAGCTGGTAAGCTACAAGCCTAGACATAGCTCTGATTAGGGATCCTATTTCATCTTTCTCCAGCGGTGAAAACTGATCCAAACAAAACGTTTCCAAAAATAGATCACTGAAGGCCAGAGGGTGTTACTACATTAAACAGAATATTTTTATACTCTATGGGATCTAGTTATTCAAAAGACAACAAAACTATGTTGTTTTTTCAAAGGAGGATGATTTAAGTGCTTATGTAAAATTAGCAGTGACAACCCATCCCCTCCTCCTCATCAGAGAAATACTGGTAGTAAGCACATTTCATCGACAGCAGTGAGTGAATGCAGCCACCCACACATGCCGGCCGATTCCAGAGCTGACATGCTGCACAGCATCAGAAGCTATTCAAATCCTTTGCCTCAGTTTCCTAACCAAAGAAAACTGACACCAAAAAGTCTTCAGATGCTCTGTTTCATCTGTTTCAGAATTCTCAAAAGATTAAAAAGCTTTAAAAGATTAGAGAAAAAATTAAATGTATCCCAAATGCCTCAGTTATTGACATCATGAGAAAACAAAGCTGCTGCACAAAAATTTCAACATGACTGAAACATCTCTTTGAATGCCAAACACCACTAACCTTATTTTGGATCAGTAATCAAAACAGATCTTTTATTGACAGGTTACATGAGACATAATTCAACCTTTTCTTGATAACAAAATCTCCTTAAAATTGCTCTCAAATATCTCTTTCTCAACATTAATTCTAGCGGAAGGTTTAAGTCAGTTTTTATCTTTCACCTGGATGTACAAGGGTATCCTAATGGTTTCACCCAGACCTCTCCATGAGATTTTTCTAAAAATAAACAGATGCAAAGATAACCATGTGGTATGTGAAAATCCCACGGATGATCGCTGTAAAGTACTTTTTGATCTTATTTCACCTCTCTCTGCCACCGCCAATCCTCTCTGCTTCTAATCCATGTCTAAGTTGCTTCTACTGAACTGTGTAACTTCACAGACATTTCTCTTTTTCTTGCAGAAGAGAAGTACATGGCAGATTTTGTTTGGCCTTTAGAGAACTTCTACTTCCAGGAAAACAATTTTCTAAAGACTCAACTGAAAAACTGTCAGAACTAATAAACAAATTCAGTAAGATTACAGGATATATAATACATGAAACTTAACTGTATTTGTATATAATATCAAACTATCAGAAAGAGAAATTAAGAAAACAATCCCAATTTTCATTGCATAAAAAAATAATAAATTGGAATAAATTTAACCAAGGTGGTAAAAGATCTGTACACTTAAAAGTATAAGATATTGATGAAAGAAACTGAAAAACATAAAAACAAAAGATATTCCACGCTAATGGATCAGAGCATTAATATTGTTAAGATGTCCATATTAGCTAAAGCAATCAACAGATTCAGTGCAGTCTCTATTAAAATTTCAAGGACATTTTTCACAGAAACAGAAAAAAAAATTCTAAAATTTGTGTGGAACCACAAAGATCTTGAATAGTCAAAGCAATCTAGAGAAGGAAGAACAAAGCTGGAAACACCATACTGCCTGGTTGCAAACCATATTATAAAGCTACGGTTACCAACACAGTACAGTACCGGCATTAAAACGGACCACAGGTCAACGGGACAGAATAGAGAAACCAACCCACACATATGTGGTCCGTTCAGTTACAACAAAGGAGACAAGAATATACAACAAGGAAAGGATCGTCTCTTAAATAAATGATATTGGGAAAACTGGACAGCCATATGCAAAGGAATGAAACGGAAACACGAACTTACCACTATACACAAAAATCAACTCAAAATGGATTAAAAACTTGAATTTAAGACCTGACACCATAAAAATCCTATAAGCTCTGTGACAGCGGTCTTTGCAATAATTTTTTTAGATGTGATACTAAAAGCAAACGCAACAAAAATAAAAATTAATAAATGAGACTACATCATACTAAAAAGCTTCTGCACAGCAAAGGAAACCATCAACAAAATGAACAGGCAACCAACTGAACAGAAGATATTTACAAATCATATATCTGATTAATATCAAAAAAAAAAATAAAGAACTCATACAACTCAATAGCAAAAAACCAAAGAATCCTAGTTAAAATTGGGCATAGGATCTGAAGAGACATTTTTTCCAAAGAAGAAATACAGCCTGCAGTCAGGTATGTGAAACAGTGCTCAAAATCACTAACCATCAGGGAAATGCAAATCAAAACCACAATGATATATCACTACACTTCCTGGCATGGCTATTATCAAAAAGGTAAGAAGTAATACACGTTGGAGAGGATGTAGGGAAGAGAGAACTCTCGTGCACCGTTGGTGGGAATGTAAACTGATGCAGCCACTATGAAAAACAGTATGATGGTTCCTAAAAAATTAAAAATAGAACTTCCATTCGACCCAGCAAAACCACTTCTGGATATTTATCCAAAGGAAATTAAAACTTCCACTAGAAAAGACATATGAATGGAGATGATATGCATGAGAGTGAACACGGGGATGTTCACTGCAGCATTATTTTCTACAGTCAAGGTATGGAAGCACCCTAAGTGTCCACTGATGGTTGAATGGATGAAGAAAACGAATTCTTTACACAAAATGGAATGTTACTCAGCCACAAAAAAGAAGGAAATCTTGCCATTTGCAACAACACCCAAGACCCTGAGGGCATTATGCTAAGCGAAGTAAGTCAGACAAAGACAGACTAATAAAACAAAACACCAAATTCATAGAGAAGAGACTGGTATTCACCAGAGGACAGGGGTAGGCATAACAAAAAACTCCCAGTTATAAAATACGTAAGCTCCGGGGCTGTAGAGTACAGCAGGATGACAACAGTTGACGACACTGTATTGTGGAGCGTGGCCTGGTGGCCTAGTGGTTAGGATTCCAGACTTTCACTGCTGGGGCCTGGGTTCAATCCCTGGTCAGAAAACAGATTCCACAAGCAGGGCCAAAAAAAGCGAACCAAAACTGTACTGTATTTAAATGCTGCTAAACAGAGTAGGTCTTCAAAGTTCTCATCACAGGAAAAAGAAAACTAACTGCGTGGTGACATCATGAACTAAATATATTATGGTTAACTATATATATTTCAGAATATATACATGTATCAAGTCATTCAGCTGCAGAACTGAAATGACGGTCTGTTAGTCAATTATACCTCAATTAAAAAAAAAGCCTGTGGTTTCTCCTAGCACATACCGTTTATGGGTATCAGCGCAACAGATCTGTGAATACTGTGTGACACAGTACAAAACTCCAAGCAGACAGCTCCCTGGGGGCCTAGGGGTTAGGATTCAGTGCTTTTAGTGCTGTGGCCCAGGCTTGGTATCTAGTCAGGAAACCAATATCCTGCAGGCTGCAAGGCCCAACCAAGGGTAAACAAACATAAACCCCTGCAAGCGGATGCTGTGTAAGAACGCAGCCCAACTTTCCAGTTCCCTTCTGCACTTCTCATCACCCTCTGCTCGGGGTTCCAAGCATAGGGTAGCTCGTTCACTTCTCACGTCTGAAAACTGGAAAAAAACAAACAAACCCAAACTAAAGAGTAAACATGGGCAAAAAAAGATAATTCACAGAAAAAAGAAATGTAAAGAGCCAACAAACCTATGAAAAACAGTTGAACGTCACTGGAAGTCAAGTTTGAAAGACAGCAATAAGACACTAGTTTTCTCTTACATTCAAACTGACAAATATCTTCTTAAATGGCAATGCCCTAATGATTGATATTTTGATACAGGCGGTTATTACCAGGAAAAGGCTACTCTCCTATGCTGCTGACAGGAATGACCTCTGGTATATTCTGCAGGAAATTGCCCCATGATACGTCAAATACCTCACAATTCTATAACTTTTGTCCTTAGCTAAAAATATATTTTAAAGAAATAATGGGATGATGCATTAAAAGATCTCTATTCATCACATTTTTAGTAATGAAAAACTGCAAACTACATGAATACAACAAACAAGGCACTAGTTAAATAAACTGTGGTGCATCCATATGCCAGAATAGGGCACAGCCACTGACATTATGCTTTAAACATCATTAAATATTGTTCTACGCCTTATTAAGAGAAGCAGGTTATGAGATCCATGTACATGTGTACAGAGTGTTTCTTTCATTTTTTAAAACTAATATCGAAATTTTCTGTAAGAAGCTTGTTTTACTTTTATAAGTAAAAAATTTAAATCATTAAATCATGGAATGTGACTAGACAGTCTGTGAATGACAAATCCATTCATACTTTGCCAGTTTTATCCTCTTGATCCATTCCTTTAAATTACTGAGCACTTCCTACATTCACTGCTTTAGATGGCAAACATATAGCAATAAACAATTTATGTCCAGCTCTTTGTGATCCCACAGACTGTAGCCCGCCAGGCTCCTCTGTCCATAGAATTCTCCAGGCAAGAATACTGGAGTGGGAATTTCCTTCCTGCTGGAGCCATTTCCTTCTCCAGGGGATCTTCCTGACCCAGGAATCAAACCCATGGCTCCTGCACTGTGGACAAATTCTTTATCACCTTAGCCACCAGGGAAGCCCTATGTACTATATGATTCCATTTACAGAAAGCACATAAAGCAGGCAAATCTCTGCCTGCTGTTACCACTTCTGGCCATGGGAGCACAAAGGAAGCTTCTAAGGTGTTGGCAGTTTTCCTGTCTTTAATTTGGGTGCTGATTAGCTGGGTGTATTCAGTCTGTATTAGAACTGGACACGGAACAACCGACTGGTTACAGATGGGGAAAGGAGTACGTCAAGGCTGTATACCGTCACCCTGTTTACTTAACTTATATGCAGAGTACATCATGCAAAATGCCAGGCTGGAGGAAGCACAAGCTGGAATCAAGATTGCCAGGAGAAATATCAATAACCTCTGATATGCAGATGACACCACCCTTACGGCAGAAAGTGAAGAACTAAAGAGCCTCTTGATGAAAGTGAAAGAGGAGAGTGGAAAAGCAGGCTTAAAACTCAACATTCAAAACACTAAGATTGTGGCATCCAGTTCCATCACTTCTTAGCAAATAGATGGGGAAACAATGGAAACAGTGACAGATTTTATTTTGGGGGGCTCCAAAATCACTGCAGATGGTGACTGCAGTCATGAAGTTAAAAGACACTTGCTCCTTGGAAGAAAAGCTATGAGCAACCTAGACAGCATAATAAAAAGCAGAGACATTACTTTGCTGACAAAGGTCCATCTAGTAAAGCTATGGTTTTTCCAGTAGTCATGTATGGATGTGAGAGCTGGACTATAAAGTACGCTGAGCACCAAAGAACTGATGCTTTTGAACTGTGGTGTTGGAGAAGACTCTTGAGAGTCTCTTGGACTGCAAGGAGATCAAACCAGTCCATGCTAAAGGAAATCACTCCTGAATATTCATTAGAAGGACTGAGGTTGAAGCTGAAGCTCCAGTACTTCCGCCACCTGATGCAAAAAGCCGACTATTGGAAAAGACTCCGATGCTGGGAAAGATTGAGGGCAGGAGGAGCAGAGGACGACAGAGGAGGAGATGGTTGGATGGCATGAATGACTCGAAGGATCTGAGTTTGAGCGAGCTGTGGGAGATGGTGAAGGACAGGGAAGCCTGGCGTGTGCAGTCCATGACGTTGCAAAGTCGGACACAACTGAGTGACTGAACAACAAATTCAGTTTGTGAAATTACATCCAGTTTACATTTATGTGCACTTTTCTGAATGTACATTATGTATCCACAAAATTTTAATACTAAATAATCCCGCAAACATGTTTTGTGTATGTACATTCAAAAACTGCCCAGTATAGATCACTTTTCTTTCATTTTTTAAAACTAATATCGAAATTTTCTGTAAGAAGCTTGTTTTACTTTAATAAGTAAAAAATTTAAATCATTAAATCATGGAATGTGACTAGACAGTCTGTGAATGACAAATCCATTCATACTTTGCCAGTTTTATCCTCTTGATCCATTCCTTTAAATTACTGAGCACTTCCTACATTCACTGCTTTAGATGGCAAACATATAGCAATAAACAAGTCTTCATAATGTCAAGAATCATTAAAACTACACACCAGCTCCCCAAAGGCAATGACCACTTCTCTTCTTTAATACGTAGTATACCCCGAGAGTCTGGCAATCTGCTAGCCTCTGCACTGAAAGTGGACATCCGAAATTTTCTTAAAGACCAGTGGGGGTAGAATTCAAAACTGAGTGTTCAAAATCAGCTCTAAGATCCTTAAAAGTGAGATTGAAATTTCAGTCACTCATGATTTAAATCATTATATCATGGAATGTGACTAGACGGTCTATGAGTGACAAATCTATTCTTACTTTGCCAGTTTTATGCCATTACATGCTCTCAGATGACATCAACCACAGATAGGCAGAAACTTAAAAACTTAAAAAATGAAGAAAACATGCAAGTTCACCACAGATCTACTGATTAGGACAATCACTATACACACTACCAGCATGCTCTCACCAAATTCAGATGATACCTCCCTCCCCCTGCAAAAAATAAAACACCTCACTAGCATGGGCATTAGCCTCCATCAAACTGCCACTCCTCTCTAACATTCCAGAAGTGTTCACCATGAATCAGGCACTGTTCTGGGTGTTTTATTAACAGCATCTTCACAATAACCCTATGAGGTCATCATCTTATAAATAAGGAAACAACAGAAGCCCTGAGACAAGATTAGCATCTAGGGATCATTTCAGATGAACCAGCCCTAGGTGAAACTGCTAAGCAAGCTCAATTTGTCTTTGACCTTCTACTTGCCCCATGTCAGTTTCCATTTAACAAACTATGAACACCTTGAGAGCTGAGACTAAAAACCCAGCGCTCTAAGGATTTGTTGAATGGCTATGCTTCTTTCCTTTCTTGGTTTCCTTCTTCCCAAATATCCTAGAGAGAGAAGACTTCTTTTGCCACATCATTTTTCTAAGTTAACTGCTAAATTAATTCCTGCTAAGGCACAACCCAAAAGCGGTACGTTCAAATCGAGATGTCCTCTATCGGGACTCTCCAGCTCAAATGGCTGTCTATGCCGCCATGGTCCTTTCCTCACCCCAGGTGTGTGGGATTTCACAACACAAGAGCTGCCTGCTCTTCATCAGCTGTTCTCTCTGACCAGGTTTCACCTGTTCAAGGTCATTAGGACGGCGTGCCTGTGTGCTAAGCCGCTTCAGTCGTCTGATTCTTTGCGACCCTACGGACTGCAGCCCACCAAGGCTCCACTGTCCATGGGAGGATTCTCCAGGCAAGAACACTGGAGTGGGTTGTCGTGCCCTCCTCCAGGGAACCTTCCCAAGCCGGGGATCAAACCCGCGTCTCTTAGTCTACTCCATCGGCAGGCAGGTTCTTTACCACTAGCAGCACCTAGAAAGCCCCACATTAGAACAGCACCAGGCACTAATCCAATGGACTCACTGCCTTCAGGCTCCTGCCCAACTGTGACCTCGAACGACCTCCCCGACCTCTCCTTAACAGCACACCAGCTGTTAATTAATGAAAGTCATTTAATAATGACTTTCCTATGTTCTGTCTTCCCTTCAAAATTGTAAACTGCATGAGGGCAGGGACACTATCTTGATTACTGCTCAAATTCCACACCTACAACAGGAGTTGGCAGTGAGGCAGCTCTCAAACATTTGTAGAGTCAGCTGCAAGTTAGAGAGCCTTTTTTAAAATTCAGGGGAGATAAATCTCCTTTTTGAAAAATACTGCCATGACCGAATGAAACTGAAGACAGACAAAGAGGCAGAAAAGAGAACAAAAAAAGAAACTTAAAATGTACAAGGGACGAATACTAACAAAGTTTTGGGTTTTCTCTCACTTTAGGCTTAAGGGATAAGAGCTGAAATGTAAAAACGCTCAAATGTTTTAGTCTGAACTGGTGACAACACAGTGAGAAAAGGATTTGTGGGAAATTTTAGCAATCGAGATGCTTCTATTGTTTTTAGTTTCAAAAGTACCAAAAGTGCAAAAGGAAAAATTAGGACTCTCCAAGGTTTCACTTAGATTAAAATACTCTATTTACTATTTGACTGGATGCACAATATCCATTTAAAGTCAAAGTTAACTTACACGACTGGTACTGAACTCCTCACTGAGAGCTGTGTCCCTTTCCAAGGTCTCCCTCCTAGTTTCCTTAATCCAGCCTAGTCTCACAAGATGGCAGATAAGGCATCATCAAAACTAATGGAGGGGCAAAACAACTCTTAAAAAGAAAAAAGTTGTTTACAAAGTTACTTTTAATACTTTGAGGTGAGCCCACAGGAATTAAAAAAAAAAAAAACTAGGAAGGGGTAACCCCCTCACCCCCAAGAGTGGTCCAGGGAAGACTGGCTACTTGAGTGGAAGGTACCACAAGACAGACCCAGTGCAGATTCAGGGCAAAGAGCATGCCTTGGGAGCTGGGAGCACTATGAGAAAACGCAAGCATGGTGGGACTAGCTCCAGAAATAAAGACAAGCATCAAGAGGGTTGGACATGAAGCCATAAAATTTACAGCACCGGGGCAAATAATTTTTAACACAAAAGACCCCAAATAGCCAAAACAATCCTAAGAAAGAAGAACAGAGCTGGAGGAATTAGGCTCCCTGACTTCAGACTATACTCCAAAGCCACAGTCATCAAAACAGTATGGCAGTGGGACAAAAACAGTCACATGCATCAGTGGGAACAGGGAGCCCAGAAATACACACACATACGGGCCATCAATCTATGACAAAGGAGGCAAGATGAGACAATGGGAAAAAAATCTCTTCAGCAAGTGGTGCTGGGAAAATCGCACAGCTACTCGTAAAAGAACAAAATTAGAACATTCTTTAACACCATAAACAAAAAACTCAGAATGGATTAAAGACCTAATGTAAGATTCAGTTCAGCCGCTCAGTCGTGTGTGCCTCTTTGCCACTCCACGGACTGCAGCACGCCAGGCTTCCTTGTCCATCACCAACTCTCAGAGATTATTCAAACTCATGTCCATCGAGTTGGAGATGCCATCCAATCATCTCATCCTCTGTCATCCCCTTCTCCTCCCATCCTTAATCTTTCCCACCATCAGGGTATTTTCAAATGAGTCAGTTCTTTGTACCAGGTGGCCAAAGTATTGGAGTTTCAGCTTCAACATCAGTCCTTCCAATGAATATTCAGGACTGATTTCCTTTAGGATTGACTGATTGGATCTCCTTGCAGTCCAAGGGATCTCAAGAAACCTCTCTATCACCACAGTATGTTATCTTACATACAGTCTAATGTAAGATTAGATACTATAAAACTCTGAGGAAAAAACAGGCAGAACACTCTTTGCCATAAATCACAGCAACGTGTTTTTGGACGCATCTCCTAAAGGAAATAAAAGCAGAAATAAACAATGGGATCTAATTTAACTTAAAAGCTTTTGCACACCAAAGGAAACCATTGACTGAAACAAAAAGCCAACCTACCGAATAGAAGAAAATATTTACAAGTGATATGATATGATTTACAAATGATATTACAAATGAGTGATTTACACCCAACATATATAAACAGCTCACACAATTCACCATCAAAAAACAACCCAATTAAAAAATGGGCAGAACTGGAGACACTTCCAAAGAGGAAATGCAGGTGGCCAACCAGCACATGAAAAGATGCTCAACATCCCTAATCACTAGGGAACTGCAAATCAAAATCACAACGAGATATCACTTCACACTTGTCAGAATGGCTATCATCTAAAAAAACACAGGGTTTTTGCTTGTTTATGGACCCTAAAAGATATTTAGGTCACAAATATCCCAAGTACACTCTAAAAGTGAATTCTAGTAGAGCTCACTCATCAAACCAAAAAAAAAAAAAAAACAAACTTGTAAAATACAAAGAATGAATCTTACAGAGCATTATATATATATAGCACTCTCTCTATATATATATATATATGCATATATATATATATATAGCACTCTTTCCTCAGGTCCATTTACAAATCTCTAACAAAAGAAAAAAAAAAACCAAAATCCTAAGCTGTTAAGTTAAATGTCCTGAAATGCGGCACTTTCATTAAATCATTTAAATAGTATCTTAATTCTATTCAGGTCACACAAATAGTCTTTTCAAAGAGCTTGTAGCTTGTCTAAGGGAAAAGGATTTTAAGAGAGTGTTACCAGAATAAAGAACTCCAATTATAACAATGAGACTGCTTTGAGGATTGCCAAATTAGTTTCTATACTTTCTACTTCTAAGTTAAGGCACAGAGCCATCTCAGGATTGCAAATATTCAATTCTAATCCTTAAAAAGACTGCACAAGCAAACAACTGTCTTGGGAAGAAGTGGTAAGAAAAAAAACCAAAACGACTTTACAAAAACAGCCTTCTAGGCTTCTTTATATAATATGTCCTAGGGCAAGCCCTTAAGAAGGAAGACAAGGGAAAAAAAAAAAAAAAAGAAGCCTTAAGAAGTCTTAGGAGCCGTGGAATTCATTAACAGCAAATCCACTGGGCTGTGGGCAAAGCATTCTATTTATCAGGCTGTGAAGCGAACATGAACAAAGGTTTTCCCACGAGAGAATAACTTTTAGAGCAAACGGTTAACATAAAGAACTCGATACTTTCGGGTATATTTCATTAGGAGGCTTTGCAAAGGAAACTCCCAGGAACAACTCCACTCGCAGCCATTCCCTACTTCATGCCTAAATTTGTTCAACAGACTTACACGAGAGTTTTCAAAGAATACAAAGTACAGTACCCTTTTAAAGCAAACTCATTCCTTAAAAGCAAAACCCAGTCACCTTTTGAAACACGCACAAACGTGACCCCTGGCCCGAAGACCCCAAAGTCCTGACCGACTGAGACCAACAACGTGGGCAGGCAAAAAGCAACCCGGAGCCCCCTCGCCGGGCCGAGCAGCTGCCGCTCGGGGCTTTGCTCCCGGGCCGGCGCCGGGCGGCCGGGCCAGGCCTGGGGACAGCCGGGGGACTCGCGGTCCGTGCACCGGCCTCGCGGCCGCACGCGGCGAGGTGGGCAGCGCCCTCGAGCGTGCCCGAAGTCACCGCCCCGCGGACGAAGGGTCTCTGGCTTCGTCCGCGGACCTCCGCGTCGGGCCCCCCGTCCGGGGCCCCGGCGCCGGCCCGGCGCGGGTGCTCACCTGGCGGGCCGGCCCCCGAGGCGCGGGCGGGCGGCGGGGGGCGCAGCCGCAGCCAGAGGTGCAGCGCGGCCGCGAGCGCACACGGGCACAGCAGCACCAGCCAGTTTCGCATTGGCCGCCCCCGCCGGCTCCACCTCGCGTCCCCGCCGCGCGCCGCGCTCTCCCGCGTCCCGGTGGAGAGAGAGGGGACCTGCGAGTGCGGAGGCCCGGGGGCAGCGGCCGGCTCCCGCACGACCACGCCGGGGACGCCCGCCCTCGAGCCCGCCGCCGTCTAGGTGCGCTCGGCTCCAAGGCCCGCGACTCACGCCGGCCAGACCGCGCGCGGCGGAGGACCGGCCGGCCGGAGCCCCGCCCCCTCCGCGGGGCCCGCCCCGCCTCGCCCACCTAGTCTCGCGCTTGCCCCGCCCCCTTCTCGCACCGCCCCACCCGCTCCCCGCAGCTAGCCGGGAGTTGAAGTCCCGCCCTGGGCTCCAGCAAGGAGTGCACCAATCGTCCCGTGGCTGAGAAACTATATTTCCCATAACCCCAAGCGCTCGCTTCCGTCACTCGGCGGTCGCCAAGGCGAAGCGCGAGGCCCCCCACGGAGCATGCGCGACATTTCTGGAGGCCTACTGCCCCCCGATGGCCAGGCAGCGGTAGTGCCGGGCCCCCCGGGACTCCGGGACCGCGGCGACGCAGAGAGGGAGACACCGCTGAGGCGCAGCGTGCCGGCCGCCGACGCGGAGAGGCGGCGGGAAGGCAGGCTCTTAAGTCACGCAGGGCTTCGCCTTGCCGATGCTGGGCTCGTGCGGGCCGTGGGATGTCGCCCACGGCTCCTGGCGCGGAGGGCGGGCGGCGGCCTCCGGCAGTGCGTCACCCGGCGTTAGTCCCGGCGCGGCGTGCCCCCGGGCCTCGGCCCCGGGTGGGGATGGCGCCGGGGAGTCCAGCCGCGGGCGACGACGCGGGCCGGGGCGCGGGCCCCGAGGCCCCTCCGGCTCGCCTCCGGTCCGACGCGCGGCGCCGAGGCCGAGGGGGGAGTGAGGCGGCGAGGCGGCCCAGGTACCGACGTCCCGAGGGGAGGGTGAGAACGAGCGCCTGGCTTGTGGTGTTCCGTCTGTTTTTCAGGTTTCCCAAATTATGGAAACAGAAGATAACTGCGCGGTTGACCAAAAATTTCGGTTTAAGTAAAAATAAAAGTCGCGTTTTTCATTTCTGCCAAGGACTCTATTAAACATGCTCACTAACCAAAGGAACGTTCTGGCCAACCCAATATATTGTTGGAAAAAGCCTTGGTGGAAAGCCACAGAAAATCCACTCAAACAGGCTTAAGGGATAAAGGGTAACAGATTCAAGGCACTGAACAGGCCAGGAGGAGAGGTCTTAGGCACTGTCAGTACCCTAGCCTCACTGAGTGTCAATTTAACTTCAGCAATTAAAATTACTTTTTATTTGATTGTTTTGTACTATGGTCTGTATTACGTTTAAAATTTGCTTGGATTGTTGTATAAAAGCTATAAGCCTAAGGAGTTTATACTGTATGTTTGTACTATTTAAGTAAAATAATAAAAATAATTTAATTAATATAGGGTCAGAAGTAATTTTTTCATCTTAAAGGAATTTGTATATTTTGTTAGTCATCTCTTTTTATTATATCTCTATTTATTAAGGGCTTCCCTGACAGCTCAGTCAGTAAAGAATCTGTCTGCAATGCAGAAGACTCAGGTTTGATTCCTGGGTCGGGAAGATCTGCTGGAGAAGGGATAGGCTACCCATTCCAGTATTCTTGGGCTTCCCTTGTGACTCAGCTGGTAAAGAATCCGCCTGCAATGAGGGAGACCTGGGCTCAATCCCTGGGTTGGAAGATCCCTGGATCTTCCAGTATTCCAGCCTGGAGAATTCCACGGACGGTATAGTCTGTGGGGTCCCAAAGAGTCAGACATGACTGAGCGACCTTCACTTCACTAGTCATCCCTTGCTACCTAACAAATTACTCCAAAATTCTTAAAATGACAATAGTCATTTATTACGCCTCACAGTTTCTGTGGGTCAGGAATTGAGGAACTAAATTTTGCTTCAGGATCTCCCATAAAGTTGTACGCAGAGGTCAGCTGGGGCGGTGGTCATCTGAAGGCTTGACTGGTGCTGGAGAATCCACTTCCTGGGTGGCCCACTTCCATGCCTGGCAAGTTGGTGCTCTCTTTCGACCGTTCTAAGTGGGTCTTTCCAACAAGCTGCCTCAGTCTCCACACCATGGCAGCTGGCTTTGCTAAGAGCTGGAGACCCGAGAGACCAGTGTAGATGGCACAGGGCCTTTTATGGTGAGTGGTGGAAGACATGCACAGTCACTTCTGCAAGATTCTGTTGGTCACACAGACCAGTCTCGATTCACTGAGGGAGGGACCACATAAGAGTGTGGAGACCAGGAGGCAAGGATGATCGGCGGCCACCTTTGCTGCTGTTGTTGTTCAATTGCTAAGTTGTCTCTGACTCTTTGCGACCCCATGAATTGTAGCACGCCAGACTTCCCTGTCCTTTACTGTCTCCCGGAGTTTGCTCAAATTCATGTCCATTGAGTCAATGATGCCATCCAACCATTTCATCCTTTGTCACCCTCTTTACCTCTTGCCCCTAGTCTTTTCCAGCATCAGGGTCTTTTCCAATGAGTCAGTTCTTCACATCAGGTAGGGAAAGTATTGGAGCTTCCACTTCAGCATCAGTCCTTCCAGTGAATATTCAGGGTTGATTGCCTTCAGGATTGACTGATTTGATCTTCCTGCTGTCCAAGGGACTCTCAAGAGTCTTCTCCAGCACCATTAGTTTGAAAGCATCAATTCTTTGGCACTCAGCCTTCTTTATGGTCCAACTCTCACATACATAAGAGTACATAACTACTGGAAAAACCAAGTGAGCATGTATGTGCTAGGTTTTGTCTATATGAATATTTGTTCGCAAAGTGATATCTCTGCTTCTTTGCTTCTTACTATGCTGTCTACTTTTGTCATAGCTTTTTTCGAAGGAGCAAGTGACTTTTAATTTCATGGCTGCATTCACTGTCTGCAGTGATTTTGGAGCCCAAGAAAATAAAATCTATCACTGTTTCCACTTTTTCTCCATCTACTTGCCATGAAGTGATGGGACGGGAATGCCATGATCTTTGTTTTCTGAATGTTGAATTTTAGGTCAGCTTTTTCACTCTCCTTCACCCTCATCAAGAAGTTCTTTAGTTCCTCTTCACCTGCTGCCATTAGAGTGGTAACATCTACATATCTGAGGTTGTTGATATTTCTCCTGGAAATCTTGATTCTAGCTTGTGAGTCATCCAGTCCAGCATTTTGCATGATGTACTCTGAATATAAGTTAAATAAGCAGAATGACACCATACAGCCTTGACGTACTCCTTTCCCAATTTTGAACCAGTCCATTATTCCATGTCTGGTTCTAACTGTTGCTGCTTACCCTGCATACAGGTATCTCAAGAGACAGGTAAGGTGGTCTGGTATTCCCATCTCTTTTAAGAATTTTCCACGGGGTCACCTTAGGTGCAGTCTACTGCAATATACTATGCAAATTTGAGAAACACTACTATTTCTAAGGTCATGCAGTGGTGAAGGAGATGCAAATGCAGGAGATGCAAGAGACATGGGTTCAATCACTGGGTCACTAAGATCCCTTGGAGGAGGAAATGGCAACCTGTTCCATATTCTTGCCTAGAAAATTCCTTGGACAGAGGAGCCTGGCAAACTACAGTTCTTGGGGTTGTAAAGAGTTGC